>CAHIKZ030000336.1:1647500-1732500 GCA_903632075.3 Acanthosepion pharaonis | reverse complement strand
GATAATGCTAATAAGGCGCAACAGTTTACCCTCCAGTAAAATCTTTTCGGTTTCTTACGTTATTTTCCTGTTTCACAATAGTTTGCTTCCATTTTAGAAAGCAAATTTCGTTTGGGATGGTCATTTTGCTGTCTTCTTACAATTGATGTTTAGTCCTTTCTTCTCTCTTTCCTTTACTTGGCCTCTTCTTCTTGCTGACAACCATACATTCTGTCTTCTTACAATTGATATGTAGTGCTTTCTTTGTGCTTTCATTTAATATCTTCTGTAAATGTTACTTCGTTATCCTTTCACTGTCTATTATCTATACTACTTTATCTGCCTATCTTTTGTTGTTTCTGGTTAAGATTGTGACAATCAACACTGAATCCTGTTTAAATTTAGAATTCACATTATAAAATGTAAAAATTATCCAGTGAGCGATACATCTTTGTCTTACGCCTTCATCAAGACATGTTCCCTTTTATTTGTCATGTTTTTGGTATATCAACTGATTCTTAAATTTGTTTGGCCATCTTTTCTTATTATGTTTCTCTTTTGGATTGCAGAAGTAGATTTTTGTTTTCCTTAAGACCTCTTTGTTGCTCATAAGTTCTGTCCATATTATTCATAGTATTCATCGTTACAATCATATCTTTTGTCTCTTTTTCTTCAGTCTCCTTTTAAGGGATTAGATATTCCAAAATTGCTCAACCCTTTTTTCTTTCTAACAATATTTTTATGTCTTAATACATTGCTTAGTTTCTTGTATGCATTTTGGTGTAAAATAATAATAATAATAATAATAATAATAATAAGTCCATCAGAATAAATGTAGTCAAGGCCAGGATAGGCAAATCACAAAATGAAAGCAAATGAAGCATATATGTGTGAATTTAGAAGACAAGAGAATCCTCACTGAATGTCCTGTGTTGCTACGGATGGAGTATAAACGACTATATGATTCGTTTAGTGGGAGAATTAATTGCGAAATGTACTGCAAATTTGACTTCAGGGTAAAAGAAATGTGGCAGTGATAGCAAATGACATTCACATGATATTGTGGGATTTCTCAGTCAAGACGGATCATGTCATTCAAGAAGGAAGATCCAACCTTGTTCTAGATAAAGAGAATAACAAATGCCAATGTAGAAGTGTAGGAATGCGTGCACTTGGAATACCATCTAAAAAACTAAAAAAGAGCTTTGGGAGAATTGGATTTGAAACCAAGATTGTAGACCTTCAAAAGATGACATCATTTACTCTGTGACGATTTTCCAAAGTTTTTTGAGCTGTGAGGTGTCTAGGTGACACATATAACTCGAGAACAGAATTTCCATAGATTATGTCAATGTGCAATAATAACAAGAATTTCACAGTTTTTTTGTAATTGTAGCTTGTGTTGAATCTTAAATCTTCAGATAATGATTGAATAAGCTCATGGCGAATTATATGACAAGGAAATACCGTTAGAAAGTCCCCTAGCACATTCTTAAATATTGGAGCTTAACAAATGTAAGAAAATATTGTGATGACAATAATAAATCTGAATGCTGGTCGTTATTTTAAGAAGTGGGTACAAATGAAAAGATTTTAAAATGACATATTTATTTTTCCACTGTAACTTTCTTTCTTTCTTTCTTTCTTTCAATTTCTCACTGTAATGAAGTTGTATCATTCCCCTCTTTCCATGCGATCAAAACGGAATAATATATTATTTATTAGACATTGGCAGGACGTAATAGCCGTGCAAACCAACGAAGGGGGAATTTGCACAATAATAATAATAATAATAATAATAACAATAATGATTTAAAACAATTAATAATAAAGAAAATAAATAAGAAAGAAAGGCAGGATAAAAAGCATATATATATTCTAACTGTAGAAGTCAAAACATAATTTACCTCCTAGAATGCACACTATGCCAGAAACAATATGTAGGAAAATCTGAATGGCCCTTTAACTACAGAATTAATAATTATCGTAAGCGAATTAAATCGACTCCCTATGAGCAGTTATTACCTGTAGAACAACATTTCCGCCTAGAAAAACACGATTTCAAAACCCATGCCAGATTCACTATAATTGAGAGAATAGAAAAGTTCAGAGCAGATAACATTAGAAAAATTTTAGAGTCCCATGAAAATAAGTGGATACAACGTCTAAAAACACAATACCCAGCCGGGCTAAATCACAAATTTAACAACATATAATGGTAACAATCAAATCAAAACCTACCCACATTTCTCACCCACACAAGACAGACATGCTTAAGGAGGAATGGAGGCCTCACACTTATACACTCACCCACACGATTATACACACGTACACACACCATACTCACTCACTCCCTAATGAGCCAAATGATAACACACACCTACAGCAATGCACACGCTTACACATATCATACTCACTCACCCCTAAGAACCAAATAACACACACACAAACACTAAACAGAGACACATCCCCTCACCAGGTCCAATAAAACTGTCAAACTGACCAGAGAATTCAGGATAAATGTATCTTATCCAGTTCTTATCTCAAATAACAACTTAAAAGAGACTGTTTGACCAACACAAGGAATGTTAAAAGATTCATGTTAAAAAAAGATAAAAAAAAAAAAAACAAATGAAAACTACAGACAAAAGTTCATTTTCTCCAACAAAAGACATTCATTTCTGTAGTTCCTTGCTAACAGCAAGCAGAAATATTTCGCCTCCTGATGATGGCCATTTCGGTCGAAACTAGTCGAGGAATTTAAATGGAATAATAATAATAAAAAAAAAACGAAAGAATATTAATCTACAACCCAGTGTGTCTAATGATTTTAATTTTTTAATTTTTTAATTTTTAATTTTCTTATTGTTCAAAATATATATATATATATATATATATATATATATATGCATGCGTGAAGGAATATTAGATGAAAGAAAATAAGTGCTAAATTATATGGAAAAGAGGATTTTAACGACAATTTATAAGTCCAGACGGATATGGAACAAAGAAGTTAATTGGCTAAGATGAACCAATCAGCACCCATGGGACAAGTTCGAGATTCACGACAACTGTGAGAAATCGCTCTCTTGATTCTGCTGGACGCCACCGAGGAAGGGTACCAGAAAATGAAGCCGCGACTACGATAGCAGCTAGAGCCCAAAAGATTACGCACCATACCACACAAAGAGAGAGAGAGAGAGAGAGAGAAAGAGAGTGAGAGAGAGAGAGTAAACCTTAAGGAAAAAAAATGAACTCGAGCCTAAAAGAAAAGAGAGTGAGAGTGGACGGGAATTGTAAGTAACGTGTAAGAATATTAATAAATAATTTTATTCTAAAACATCTTCATATGCGTTGTTTTTTATTTCATTCAAAAAGGAAAAAAAAAACCTAACTCATACCTTCGGCAGAATCTTTCATTATTTACTGTAGATATAATCGTACATTTTAGTACATTTTAGTAGGCAGGGGAAATATTGGTTTCTTATGTCAAGGAGGAGATCTCATAAAGTATTTGTTAAATTATCATATATTATGAAATAATGTCGCAGGATTTATTTGCTTTCACAAGAAAAAAGCACCACTTGAACTATAATCTTGAGAAAGCAATCCGTAAATGCAATAATTACAGAAACGTTATCATCAGGAAATAATCATTAAGAATATTTAACGAAGGAGGCCGATGAAATTGCCACCTACATACGTACTGCTTACTGACATATATGATACCTATGTATATATATATATATATATATATATATATATATATATATATATATATATATATATATATATATAAGTTTGGCTGCATACACACACACACACACACACACACACACACACATATATATATATATATATATATATATATATATATATATATATATTGAACAATAAAATATATTAAAAATTGAAATCTTCAGACACACTGGGTTGTAGATTAAAATGTGCTCAATACACGTGTGAGTTTTAACTTTAAAAATCAGGAGGTCAGTGGAATCCGCTTCCTTGGTTTCAACCTGACGACTTCCTCGGGCTTTATTTTTTATATTTTTCTAAATAATAAATGCTATTTTTTTTTAATAAACAAACAAACGCACAACGTTGGGTGTAATAGGAATGGAAAAGGATGTGAAGAAAAAGAAGAAGAAGAAGAGCAGTAGGAGGAGGAGGAGAAGAAGAAGAGGAAGGAGGAGAAGAAGAAGAAGAGGAAGGAGGAGAAGAAGAAGAAAAAGAAAAAACAGAGGAAGAAGAGGAGGAGCAAGGGTATTGTAAATGTATCGACGGAATGTAAAAAAATGTAAAAATGTGAAATATAAACAAAAATAATATCAAGTTCATTCGTTTTTCTTTAAAAAAAAAAAAATAAAGCGTTAAGAGGTCATTTGATAAAATCGCCTGAAGATACCGTAAGGTTGAAAACCAAGGTACCGGATTCAACTGACCTCCTGATTTTTTAAAGTGTATCTATCTATCTATCTATCTATCTATATATATATATATATATATATATATATATATATATATATATATATATATATATAGAGAGAGAGAGAGAGAGATAGTTTTGTTAAAGACGACTGAAAAGTTACTGCAATTACTGTCCTTGTTGGCGGACGGCTCATGTAATTTGATAATTGTCTATTTGGGAAGCAATCCCTCTTTTATACAGGTTTCGTTAAGGACGACTGACATCAATTATGAAATTACATGACCCTGCACCCAACAAAGAAAGTAATTGCAGTACCTTGTCAATCTTCTTAACAAAACCTGTATAAAAGAGTGACTGCTGCCTAAACACATATTGCACACACACACACACATACACATATATATACATATGTATGTGTGTGAGAGTGTGTGTGTGTGGCAAGTTATTGATTAGCGAGTGATTAGGGAGCTTAATGTGATATCTGCCTCCTTCGTGATTCAGAGATAAAAAAGTGAAATGGTAATATCAGCATTTGTAAATGTAGAATGTGATTATTTTCTATCGCGATCTAAGGAATACCAGCCTCTCTTCTATCGTTGCATTTCCCTTTGGCATAGCCAAGTGATAAGAGATAAGGTCGAAATCAATATATTGAATGACGATTCGCCCGCCATTTCGCCACCTTCCGTTATTTACAAAACATTTAGAACATTCATTAACGAATCATATATCGACACTTACTCATCTCTTCAGAATAGTCTTCTTCAGCAGAATCTTTGGCAATCGATCAACGAATCTTTCCTCGCTGGGTTCTTAAGTAAAAAGTACACTGTTCTTGCCTTTGCCTTTTAAGCACTGTATAAACTAGCCGTTACTTAAATAATGCTTTTTCTTTCATTATTTTTTTCGTCAATTTGTCTTCATAGAACAATATTTTTGCACAATTTAATATATATTCTAGATATGGACGGGTAAGTCAAAACTTATCCGTACTTCCGCCATTCTTTCTTTTTATGTCCCTTCAGGACGTAAGCGACCACGGATATACACTTCCCCCCTATCCTTTGTAGTTCTCAATAAGTTTTGTCACTTTGCTACTCCCCATATATCATGTTTCTGTCATCCTCTTGCTTAACCCATTAGGTATGTCGTGCGTTGTTTTCCCTTGTCTCTCTTTTACTCTATTCGACCTGCGAGTATCAAATTCTCCAAGCCCTTCTTTCTCATTACGTGTCCAAGAAATTTCTGCTGCCTCTTCCTGGTGTTAAGTATAAGCTTCCTCCTTGTTTGCATCCTTTCGTTTCATCATTATATATCTTTATAAAAGAATGCGGATATTTTTTTTTAACTTTCTCTCGTATATTCATTTGTTTGTTTCTTACTGCTTAAGCGGGTTATTTACAGGCAAGAAAAGTAGAGGGGAAACTCAAGTAAAAATCGATGGCAGCACAGTGAGTGAGAGCAACACAAAAGAGAATGAGAATTTCTGAAGGAACACAGTACATAAAGGAAGAATCTGAGTGTTTGTCTTATTGTTTTTTACGGCTTATCTTTTGCGGGTTATTTATAGGCAAGAATATCAATGGCAAGACAGTGAGTAGGAAGGATTAGCAAAAAGAGAATTATCAAGACCTATGAAGAATGAAAAGTTCTGAAGGGACACAGTGCATAAATGAAAAATTCGATGTAGTGATTTGTTCTTTTTTACGGTTTATCAACCTTTTGCGGATTATTTACAGGCAAGCAAGCGGAGGGGTACATCATTTAACCTAGATACTGACTTTGTAAAAACTGAGTAACAGGAACAGGAAAAAGGCCAACGTTATTATGAGCTGCGAAGGATGAAAACATCTTAAGAGACACGTGCATAAATGAAGAATTTGATTGATATATATTTTACGGCTTATCAATCATTTTAAAGTTATTAAAAGACAGAAAGTATTCTTAGATTCTAAGAAGTTTTTTGAGATAATAATTTATTATATTGAAGTCCAACTAATTAACTCATAGCCAGAGGATAGAATGAGTGAATCCATTGCTTTCCCAAGGGTATTTGCATACAAGTGAATATAACGAACCCAACTGGAATTGGAACTCGGCTCTCTGACTACTATTTCTGCGCCGATATACACCAGCCCCACATCCACCTAGTATTACCAAGCGGCTTCAAATCTAGGTACTAACCAGAGATTCCTTGCTTAACTTCTGTAATCTTACGAGAATCGCTGCTTCAACATGATATCTCTGTAATCTTTTCGCGATATATGAACTAAATGCTCCGTGAATAAGACAATCTACCAGCCGTTTGTTCAAATTCGAAGGTTTTTCTAGTGTTTCTTTTTCAGTTTAAAATACAAATTATTTACTATCATTATTAATTTTGGGCTTAGAACAAGTTTTAATATCTGAGAAGTGTTTTTATAGAGTTTTACAGAAAGTGTGACACTGAAATCCGAAGGCACATTGGAATAGTGAAACATGAGTTCCAAAACCTAAGCAAAGTATTAACAAGTAGTAGGTTTCTTGAGAAACGTAGAAAAGACTACTGAACTCTTACGTAATACCAGTCCTTCTATATGGTAGTGAATACTGGACAATCTCCTCATAGAGGAAGAAAAGATTTGAAACAAGAGAAATGTGGCTCTACAGAAGGACGCTGAGAATAGCATAAAACGAACACGTGAGCAACGATTAAAACAAAATGGTGACTCAAAATTAATATCAGAACGAGATAGTTGAAATGTCTAGGACATATACGAAGGAAAGAGGGTTTGGAAAATTTGATACTCATAAGACAGGTTGAAGGCAAAAGTGACAAAGCAAAACAACGTATTATCTATCTAGCGTGGCTGTTTAAATGGAAGACAGATCACGGTTTAAGAGAGATAACAAAAATTAAAATTTAAGAGCTACAAATGATAGGAAATTGTGGAGAGCCATGATCGCCAACTACCTGTAGAAACACGGCACATAAAAGAAGATATATTTTCAATTTCACTTTTTGCTGATTTTTTTTTAGTAACGATAGTGGAGTAGTTTATGTTTGCTTTTTCGGCGGTTTGGAATTCCGATTTTTGCTTCTCTTAAACTAGTTACCGTCCAAGGCTAGAGAGTCCAGTTTGCTTTGTTATTTAATCCGTAAATGAGGGGGAGAAAATAATTCATACATTTTCTAAGGGCGCTGTCACTGCTGCATAAATCTTCTGTGTTTTTGTATTAATATTTTACTATAAAAACCTCGATGATAAAGAATAATTAAAAATGAAATTTTATGAATGAATAAAAATACAGAAAACATTTTGAAGAACACTATAAAAATCTTCTCCATAAAAGTTATGTTAGTAATTTTAGGTTTCAAACAAAGCACATGTGTATGAGTGCTGACTGTTGTGCATAAAGCAAGTTGCAACCTACTAGCGAAGTATACCCGGTCATGCACAAATATCTTTTCAAAGAATCATATCTTTGATACAATATGAAGCCAGAAGCTATGAATCTATAAAGGAACGTGCGATTGTTCTGCTGCGCATGCGTTACAAAGATATGAATAAGAGCAAAAAATGAGATATTTTTTGACAAACAGATTTTTAGGTTTAGAAAATTATAATTATTTTCTAAATTTCAATTAGATTTATATTTAAAACTTATTCTCAGCTTTTGCCGTTTTCCCTTCGCTCTCACATTAATTAAAACTCGAAATATTCGAGATGTTTAAAAAAAACTTTCAATATTCCTAGATATTTATTTACCTAGGTATAATAATTAATAATATGAATAGAAGACAAAATATGTAAAATTGATGTATTTACCTTTAAATATATATTTTTCTAATACTTTCAACTCCCCGTTGGCTTCATCAGTTATAACTAATTCATTATAGGCAATTTCTTTTTTTCTTTTTCTCTAAATGTTCATCTTTATCAGGAAGAGAGTAGAATTTTCTAGGGCACGTCATGAGGAAAGAGGACTTGAAAAATGTGATACTCACAGGACAGATTGAAGGCAAGAGGTACAGAGAAAAGAGGGCTTGGAAAATAGGATACTCACGGGACAGATTGAAGGCAAGAGGGACAGATGAAAGAGGGCTTGGAAAATTTGATACTCACAAGACAGATTGAAGGCAAGAGGTACAGAGAAAAGAGGGCTTGGAAAATAGGATACTCACGGGACAGATTGAAGGCAAGAGGGACAGATGAAAGAGGGCTTGGAAAATTTGATACTCACAAGACAGATTGAAGGCAAGAGGGACAGAGGAAAGAGGGCCTGAAAAATTTGATACTCACAGGACAGATTGAAGGCGAGTGGGACAGAGAAAAGAGGGCTTGGAAAATTTGATACTCACAAGACAGATTGAAGGCAAGAGGGATAGAGAAAAGGGGGCTTGGAAAATGTTATACTCACATGACAGATTAAAGGCAAGAGGGACAGAGGAAAGAGGGCTTGGAAAATTTGATACTCACAGGACAGATTAAAGGAGAGAGAGACAAAGGAAAACAACGCATCACCTATATACTGTATTCAGTATATACTATGTTTATTATATAATAATAGTTTTATTTCTTATTTTTATGATACAGTATTTTTATTTTTAATGTATAGCACTTTTATTATGTATTAATCTACTGTTGGTGTTTCCCCTTGAGACTTTAGTTGTAAAATTCTATATCATAAAAAGATTAAGAGAAGCAACAGAAATTGCAATCCATGTATGTAGGAAAACAAAAAATCATAAAGCTCTAGATTTCATAATTTCAACCGACATTAATGCAAACTGTTCGTTAATGTATGCCGAAAGATTCCCTTTTGGGAACGACTAATTTCTCCATTATTTTTTACCAATATACACTTTAAGGCTTCTTACTTTTCTATCTATAAATTTCTCATTAGTATTTATTTCTTTTTAGATTTATGTAAATTTAGCATTTAACGTTTTGTTTTTTGTTGTTTTTTTCTAACATTGATCTGCTAACAGTCTGAACCCTCGTTTTCGTTTGTCCATGTGATCACTTATTTGTTATTGATTTTTTTTTAATTTTATTTGATGTTCATTCTACAAAACTTTCATTATTTTAAGACTTTGAAAGTGTTTATTGATAACTTCCCTTCCTTTTTCTAATAGCAGAAATTTTGATATTTATTTATGATTCATATCACTTGTAATATGGCTTATAGCCGTATCACGTTGGAACACTGGTTCTCGTCCGATCACCAAAGTTAAGCAAACGTCGAGCCTAGTCAGTACCGTTTATACCAGACGACGTGCGGGTGGTGTAATCGGTAAGGATTCGGAGTTGGAAAACGCAGAGCCGAGTTCCAATTCCAATCGGGTTCGATACATTCACTTCTACAGTACATGTTTGAAGAAATATGTTGGGAGAATTCAAAATTTGAATATCTAATTTGTCGAAAAAAGAAATTATTATAAAGTTATTTTCTCAAACAATTTCCGAATTCTTTCCTCAAGTTTTTCCTCAGTTTATCTTTAATGGAAAATGCGCCAATTTCTCTCTGTTTTCAGCTGGCCTTATGTCTTTCTATCGCTAACTCCTGAAGCTTGCTTAAAAAAAAAGATGTCTTTGTAAAAATATCTTCTGGTTTTAACGCAACCAACTTAAATATTTATCAAACATAATAATTGTTTCCTTGTTTAAAGAAGAAATGTTCAACATGGTTGTCTGAATTCTCAAAACACTTGTTTAAGATAATATATAAGGATGGCTTTGGTTAGAATAATTTTAAAATGTTCGGATGCAACCAATGTTTATATTCATATCTCGTTGGAATAATTGAAGTGAAGAACATCGATGTACTCTGCTAAACCTAGCTCTGACTGACACCACATTCAAAAACGACAAGAAGAGATAAAACTCACTACCAATCTATACTGCTAACCAGTATCAAACTACTTATGCTCAAATATTCTTGGTGAAGGTATAGCTCCACATCTTTTCACCATCAGCTATGGGTTAGATAGTAGTACTTTTAACAGTAAATCAGTATCTCCAATTTTTTTACAATCCTAAAAATATATATTATATGGTTTTAAATAAAAAAATATCGATATACTGTAAAAAATCAAATCAGTCAATCTTGGCTTATTGTGCTCAATACTTGAGATCTTTTACTTCCGGGTTGTCCGAGAGCTTATCCGTCCATTAACATAATGTAGTCTTAAATGTTTTCATATTTTATTATTTTCTCTCTTTCATTATTTCAGGATTTGAATATTTGGTGTCAGTAGCTATAATTATTCGGTGCAGACATAGCTGTATCATCCCTTATAAGAGCCAGTCTTCATCGAATACGTGTCGTTTCCCTTCAGGTCAAAATCAACCATGGCTCTCCTGAACTTCCTATTCCTGTAACTCTGAACAACACTTGACACATTGACATCTATTTGTCGATTCCGGCAACCTTCAGAGAATGTTGAACTTTTACTTAATCTACGCAAATGGATTGTTGTCGTGTCGCCATTCATGTCTAGACAAATCACTTTTTTTTATTTGTAAAGTTCAATGATTGCTAGTCGTGATCTCACCGACTCTCTTCAGTTCAGAAATTGATCCCACAATTACTATATCCTCGGATTTACGAACCAACAGTTTAATCTGTCATGCAGTTGTCTCCTTGGGACAATCTTGTGTCTAGAACTTGAAGACTGAAACCTAAACTTGCCGCTGTTGACACGGTTTTTGCTATTTGTCAAGCTTGACTGCATTCACAAAGGCTTTTATTTACTTACTGCTGCTGTTGCTCCAGCTAGCGTGATTTTTTGTTGTTTTTTTCTCTTTCTTTTCAAAATTTAAAATAAAAACTCGAAAACTTCCTTTTACAGTAGAACTGGTTTCAACTAAGGACACTGAGTTTTTAACATCGAGCGTTTCTCTAATTGTTAATACGAAATTCCATTTAAGCTTACATTTTTTCTCTATTTTTGATGCCTGCATTTTAGGAGTTCCATTTTCTTTTCAAAAATGAAACCTAACCTCTTTCTCTCTTTCTTTATTTCTTTTCTTGTATCTTTAATTTACTTTTTGTTCTTTTTTTTTTGCTTCTTTTGGATTCGTTTTTATTTTTAATCTTCTTGTCTCGTATTCTTTCATTTTTTGCTGTTTTTTTTTTTACTTCACTACCTTCCGTGACACTGATCCCTTTAAAGCCTTCCTCGTTCGATCATGTTGATGCATTTTGAAATTGCCTTTACATTCTTCCCTTGTATCTGTTTGAATTCTCACGACCAATCGCCAGCTTTTATGTTTGTTACGTTTTCAAAAGAGGTTTTCAAAACAGACATAAAGTATTGATATTTGGAAACTATTAAAAATATTCTTCTACGCCTAATGATTGGTTACAAAATGAATCTAACCTATTTTTGACGGCATTCAATTGGCTCGAATCAATATTGGCTTCGTAATTTGATTACAGAATGACATCTGTAATAAAGAAACTGTTTTTAAGCCTATTTCCTTCGTCTTCCTTTTCTTTCCTTTACAACGAAAATTACTTACGAATGCGGAAATAATCCTATGAGTTTTCGATTTCATGGATTTATATTTACTGTTGAAGATTTCAGAGAAAACGGAAGTCTATAGTGGCAATTTTTCATTAAATACAATTTTATTGACGATATAATTTGTAGAGAGTATTTTTCTAAGTAAGAGGAACGTCATTATGCAACTGATTTGATGCTCTAATGTTCACTTGAAATATTATAACAATAAAATAGACACCGCAGTCTTTTTAGAAAAAGAATCAAAGTTTAAAATAAATAAATTGAAAGTTATTTCAGTTGATTAGTAAGTTAGAATAAGAAAAATAAAAACTAACATTTTACCCATAGCTGGAGGGAGAAGAGTAGTCATACCTTTCACAATGGTATTAGCAAGTAAGTCATTTGTAATGGATTCGAGTGGAATTCGAACTCAGGTCTCCGTTTCCTCAATCCAAGCCGCTATCCATTACTCCACCGTGCCTTATTTATATCTATTTATACATATATATATGTGTGTGTGTGTGTGTGTGTGAAAGAGAGAGGGAACCGAAAAGAGTGTCATAAGACATGTTTCATTAAGTTAAAGGATTTGAAGACAGTAGACTGAAGCACCATGATCAGCTTCATCAAGCTCTGATTCAGAGACGCCATCAAAATCCTGCTTTAACAAATTTTATCTGTTGTCAGACTGGCTTTGTCCCCCACAGCAAGTCTGGGCTAGTATCACACTTAAGAAAGCACAAACGAAATATGGACTGATGAATTTCGTCGGTTGAAATAAAATTATTTCATTTATGAGGGGATTTTGGATTTTATTGTGTATTAATTATTTGCTCTGTAATAGTATATTGAGCTGTCTTTGTGGATCAGTTTTAATATTTTATACTAATAGGATAAACTTGGATTATATACCAACGGATTTGTTACCCTTACTATAATATATATATTTACATATGTGTGTGTGCACATAAATCAACACTGTACACATACATACACATATGTATATACGTATGTGTGTGTATACACAGATATGCATACAAACATATGTATATATTCTAGACTGCAATGTTGATGTATTTCTCTATCTACGTTAGACCTATCTCTCATACCGCGTACACTTGCACCATAAATACTGCAACAATTAAACAATATATTTATATAATTAAATTAACGATTTATCAATGACAGCAGTAGAGAAAATAACTTTGCCAGATAAGTATACATTGGTATTATCTCTCTGTGTCTATATATATATATATATATATATATATATGTGTGTGTGTGTGTGTGTGTGTGTGTGTGTGTGTGTGTGTGTTTAAAACAATTTGCGTTTATCACAGAATATTTTTTCATACAAACAAAAATAGGTTTATCTATAAATTTGCAAAGTGCCATTGACATAGCAAATTTTCTTCAGACATCTAGAACTTTTCAATTCAGTTGTTAATATGGTGACGTTTCTGTCGTTTATGTTAAGAGAAGATACATGAAAAACAGAATGGCATGACAGTTAACGACGCATAGAAATGCCACACTAGAAAATATAAAAAAAAAACATTAAAGTTACTCATAAACGCATTCAAATCAACAAAAAATTATTTTTTCCTCTTCTATAAATATTTCTAGGTAATTGTTCTGATCAGTATTCTTCTTTTTTACCTCGGCTTCACTGAACTGTCATCTAGGCTTCATAATTTCACTGTTAAAACTGTTAAACCGCAAGTTCTATGTTAATATTTTCTTCTGTTGCACTACGTGTTAGTGGAACTCATTTCCAGATTCATATTTTTTATTTGAACTACGATTTTCAAAAAATGTAAATGAATCAATATCACTTATTATGTCTTCTTGCATTCTGTTTTTGGCCTGTCAACTACGCTTCGTTCACTCTAAGTAATATCTTGCATCTTAGCCGCTATATTGCCTTGAGACACTTTAGAAAAATGAATCGTGAAAGCCGACAGCGATCAAAAGAGATGGTCTTCAAATTCTCTGTATAAATATTTAGATGGAATAGAATTTTTTTCGTATTTCAGTTATTGGTAATCTTTGTAATAGGCGAATATAGTTTCCCAAATGTGCTTCTTGTAGACGTAAAAATAGCTAAAAGTTGTCTAAGGTCCAATCTTTAGAACTCACATGAGTTCTCCTCAGGAAGATGCGTAAGAAAAGAAAATTATTTCAAGCTACGCATTGTTTTAATAAATGACGTCACTTTTTTGTTTGAAAGCTAAATGAAATCGCGTAGAATGCAGTAATCCATATAAACAACGTACAATGGCAGCATCTACCGAGAAGTTTTTGTTATATATTAGAAAATGACTGAACACGAAATTGTGGCCAAAATATGAATTTAAAAAGATCTATGTAAGCTTTATATGGCCATCTTAGATGCAATACATTTAAAATATAGTTGCTTACACTTTTTCGATGAAGCCTCTGTAAATGTTATTAAAATATACACTGCTCTTATAAGAAGTTTTCTAATGTGACATGCAAATAATATAGATTTTCCATGGCAATGTTTCGTAGGTTATTGCGGATAAAAGTCTCTCTATTTTTTATATTTTGCCAGCAACCATATTAATTAAACTCAATGAAGAGTGAATGCCATTATTCCTCGGCGTATACACGTTCTATGATTTAATACTGTCATTTGGCTTGTTCATGGACAAGCTGCCAAAGTAGAACACGCGATGCTTATTACCGTTGGCAAACAATTCAATCCATAACGGCTCTGCTTGGTTCCATATTGGGTTCTTTGTATCAACAATCACAGAGACCATTTCTTTGCCAAATAACCGTATTCTTTATTCTCATAGATTTTTGTTTATATTTGCATTCGACAAAGTCAGTATGTAATTTCTATATATGTTAGAAGAAAGATAACGACATTTAATGTACGTTTATACATACATATATATATATATATATATATATATATATATATATATATATATATATATATATATATATATTCATAGCAACTATAGGCATATTTCAATAAAAAAAAATGTTATAGTTTTTGAAGCATGAAGAATGATTTTGTTTTTTGTAAATACATTTGCTCGGAAAACTGCTATAAAGAAAAGAAAAAAAACTTCCCGTAATATTACTTTCGATCTTGTAGTTTATTGATCTCCTCCTTGTTTTTTTTTTCTTGTTTTTTTTTCTGTACGTTTGTGTTTTGTCCGTTGAAAAGTACTCTGTATACTTCGATGTACCGTTAGGTTTTATACAGACATATGTGTGTCCATCATTTCCCAAGTGATTTTGTGTGATTTTCGATTCTTTGCCAAATCTTTCTGATTGAAATAGATATGAATATTTCTTTAAACATTACACCACTCATACAAACAAACAAACACACACATATATATATATATATATATATATATATATATATATATATATATATGTGTGTGTGTGTGTGTGTGTGTGTTTGCGCCCGCGCGTGTGTGGTATATACACCTGACGGACTTTATCAAGATATTTGCCTCGATAAAGTCCATCAGAGGAGGAAACCTGTCGACTAAGATAAGTTTTGGCATTATTCATATTGTCCTTTTACATACATATTTTAGTCATTTTGGAAATTTTACACACACTCACACATGCTCACACACAGACGCATACAAACACAGGCATACGCATACACTCCCATATAAACAGACTTTGAAACACAAACACACACATAGAAATATTTAGTGTATGAGGGGCAGCAGATCATTATTCAAACATATATTGTTAAATATAAGAGACAACGAATTTCTATTATGTTTGATCATGAGACATCCTAAACTTCTTATCGCTTTAATTTTGGAAGAAATATGATGGCTCATATGAGCTGAAAACGTAGATCAAGGAACAGCATAATAAAATAATATCCAAATGTTGGACAATTTTTGTCTCCGGAATTCAAAACAACTATAGGAATTTTAGAACGTCTCATGATCAAACATAATATATATTCCTTGCCTGTAAATATTGAAAAATATATGTTTGATATATATATATATATATATATATATATATGAGACAAGGATATATATTTTTTATATATCAAGAAAAATATTGGGGAAAAGTGTGACAAATTTGAAAAGTTTTCGTGAAACGCGTATTGTCCTTTAGGACTTCATCAGAATAAATTTCTTTGTGTTGGTGCGCCCCAGCATCCATTGTTAGTGCGCATGTGCAGTCTCACCAACAGAACGATGAGATGAGAACGAAAGTAATATATAAATTGCAACGTTCACAGCATTAATCCAAAAGAGGGCTCGATAACGATAGTCGAGCGATAATTATTCCTTTATTATAATTTTATCATATAGACAAAACCATTTTACTCAGTACAGTTGAAATGCACTGAAAGTTGCATCTTTGTAGTGAGTAAAATGGTTTTGTCAATATGATAAAATTATTATATATATATATATATATATATATATATATATATATATATATATATATATAATTGTGTATTTGGGCAGAAACCCCTTTTTTTATACAAGTTTCGTTTAGAACGACAAACGAGGTATTATGGTTAAGTTTGTTTATTTAATTTTTCGTGTGTTCGTATTATTTTGTCTTTTTTGGACGGAAATTATGTAAGAATTGTCCGAAAGTTCCTCTATGTCCGAGCGTTTTCGTTTATTGTTTTTTCCCATTATCATAGATGATTTTATTCTTATTTTTAACCGAATGTATGCATTTTTTTTATCTATGTATCTAGAGATATTGGATTTATTTTTTCGTTTTCCAAACACGGTCTGCATATTCCAAACACAAGAAAAATTAAAAAACTTTTTTTTTTAATGAAACTAATATATATATATATATATATATATATATATATATATATGTATATATACGCTCAAAAGTGAACACTGAAGTCAATTCAACACTCAGAGGCGACAGTCTGTTTCATGCTAGATGCAATGGTCAGGTGGCCTGACGTTTGCATCTAGCAAATATATATATTTGCGTTTATCTTTCACGACTTTTGCGTTGCGATCGTCAGACACAAACGTAAATAAATATGTTAGCTCTATCACTGATACTGAGCGCTTTCTTAAAAGTACCACACATATATATATAGAGGTTGCACACACACATATATATATATATATATATATATATATATATATATATATATATATAAATGGACTAAATCCGACAAATATTTTAATATATTTATTGTTAAACGCTATTTATATAGATACAAATATTTAAGTAAATCCCCTGTTCATAATAACAGTATCAACAACATTTACCGGTCTGAATGTCCGAGAAATGTCAAAGAAAATATGTGTCCTCCGATAGGAATCGAACCTGTATCCTACATGCAAACGTCATATCGTGCCATTTTAGCTACGAAAGAAGTCTCGTTAGCAAGCGTATAATTGTAGGACTTTCATAATATATAACGTCACTGGTTTACGGTAAGATACGCTTCGAGCAGGTAAGAACGTTCGAGAAAAATCATAGGAATTTTGTATTTGGCAAAGAAGTAATTCGACCTTGGTAACGTGTAATTTACAATCGTTGATAGGCATCGAAACATGACAGTAATTGTGTAGCGATTTTGAAATGTTTTCGATGTAATATACTAAAATAAATAATATTGCTCTACTTTGCACTGAACACTCTTTTAAATTAAATGTTATGAACGTTAGAATTGTATTCTATTCTTTCTCATCTTGGCTGGATATATATATATATATATATATATATATATATATATATATATATATATATATATATATATGTGTGTGTGTGTGTGTGTGTGTGTGTGTGTGTATATATATATATATATATATATATATATATATGAAGAAATGTGATCTTAAGGTATGCTATATTTATGGGAGATAGACCGTGTGTAAATATAAAAGTGAACATAGAAGTCAACACTTAGAGGCGACAGATTTTTTATGCTAGACGCAATCGTCAGGACACCGTCTTATATGAAAAAGACTGTCGCCTCTAAATGTTGACTCCTGTGTTCACTTTTATATATATATATATATATATATATATATATATATATATATATATATATATATAGTTATTTTCCAAGCATAGCTTAGATGTCGTCAGGCACCTTATATTGAGTACTTTATCCCATAGCACGCCTTAAAATATAGTTCTTCATATCTATCTATCTATCTATCTATCTCTCTCTCTCTCTCTCTCTCTAAATATATATATATATATATATATATATATATATATATATATTACCATTCCGAGGTATAATTTGCCAACAGCTAATTTGGCTTTTATTACTGTAGCGAAAATTGTTTTTAACCAAGTAACCTTTTCTTAAGAATCGATAACAGAGATGTAGTTCTGTATGAAATCCCCAAACAACCGTCCTCGAGTTTTAAATAATAAATGTCCTCCTCCTACTCAAGGCAAAAGAACCCAGTTTGAATATTTGCATATACGTAAACCGCCAATATAATATTACCATTACCAATTCCTTATCTAATGCGCTTATCCCTATATATATATATATATATATATATATATATATATATATATATATATATATATATATATATATATAGCGCTTATCCTTATTATATATATATATATATATATATATATATATATATATATATATAGCGCTTATCTCTTATTATATATATATATATATATATATATATATATATATATATATAGCGCTTATTATTATTAGATTGATGCTTTGGGTTACAGTCTTTTTAATATTTTAAGTTTTGATGCGATTGTAGCTAACGTGTTAGTAATTTGTTTTCGTGTCTTTATTTATATTGGCACACTGGTTTTGCCAATTACATGACGCAAACTAATAATTTTACTAAGTAACTATACCGTACTTTTATATAATTGTAGAAGGATTTGTATTTAATACAGAATCGCTTTCGGTATCGAAGCAAAAATATGCGTATCTATATCTATATCTATCTATATATCTATCTTTATATATATATATATATTATATGTGTGTGTGTGTGTGTGTGTGTGTGTGTGTGTGTGAAATGTAATTAACGGTCAAAATTTTCTTCGAACAACAGACATTGTATTTGTCTTGCTAGCACAAAGTTTTTGTCGCCATTTTTTAGAAATTTAGAATAATACAATTGTCTGAAATTCTGTAACTCCATCAAAAACGATGAGAAATTCAACAGACTGAACGAAATACTTTTAATCATTTTATTCAACCTGATTCTTTAAGAAAGTTTATCAGAAAAGAAAAGAAAAACTCTTATAATAACGTTAACTTCAGCCTGTCATTATGTCGAATGTTGATTTATTCAGAATGTAACCTTTTATTTTTCAGCTTATGCTTTTTGGTAGAATGTATAGCTGGCCACTCGCATTCGAGGATACACGTCTACTAGGACGGCAAGCCAATCCCTATTGCAGACGCTTGCTCAAGCGGATTTGTGTTTATGCTCAGCATAGTTTCAGTATAAACCACCTGTGGTTTATACTGAAACTATGCTGAGAAGACCTTAGATACAGTTTCTGGTAAAGAGCTTGTCATCTAGCGTGATCAATAATTTAAACAAGGCCAGCATGCTCAAGCCCCCGGCCGCGATGACTTGTGACTTCGTGCTAGCACAGCTAACGACGTGGTACCGTCTAAGCAATTTCCCTCACAAGGCTTGGGTCACCCCTTTGGTATAGTTTTCAAACACTTTCCAAAGGTACCACACACTGGAATGGATCCCTCTAGTCCGATAACACCTGAAAGTCTTCTTCCTGAGAAATCGACCATGGTGAGATTCGAACTCAGGTCTCCTAATCAGAATGAGAACGTTCTAACCAATCGTTACATTTGTCTGAACGTAAATTTATTTTTTGATCTTTTCTAATATTTCATTGATAGATTTTCAGGCCTTTTTGAAAAAATGTAGCCTTATATTTTTCAGAATCTAGCATTTTTTAAAAAGATTCTCGCCACGTATTATCAGAATCTAGCCTTTTATTATAGCAATACAGTATTTTATTTTCAGAAATCAGACTTTTATTTTATGATATTGTCAGAATGTAGCCATCTATTGTCAAATATATAATAACGTCATCTGAATTCAAACTTTTATTTTAATAATATAACCATAATTGACCGAATAAGAAAATTTTGCCAACCACCAAACTACGTCGGTGTTTTCCACTGATATAAAGTGGGGAGATAATGATTTACTTGCGAAGTTTGCTGCTAGGAATGTTGCTTCCCTGTGTCATACTAGAAAATCTTTCTCTCTATTCGATCTTCCTTTGAATATTGCTGCCACATTTTTTTTATAAATACGTTAATGATAATTGTTCTGATAATTTTTTCGCTATGGGAATTTAGAAAATGCACAAGGATACTAGATTACAGCGGTGAAAAAAAATGACTGAAGTCAAGGTGCCAAGTCAGGATCAATAACATTGCAGATTCTTCTTTGGATTTTATCAAGAATTTCTAAATATATAGCAGCAGCATATGGCAGCAGTATGAATTTAAGCGCAGTATTAAATTAGTACAAAGATCCCCACACCATTTACGTTTACATTGGCTAGATGTAACCGTAAGTGCTATGCTAAGAGATTTTTTCTCGCACTCCTCGCTTGTGGAATTCTCTTCAAGATACTTCCATGTTAACTTTGATCTTCGAAACTTTAAATGTACTGTCAACCGTTATGTTCTGTCCTCTTTATTCTTCTGTTATTGTTCTCTCTCCTTAATATTATTTTACCATTTCCTCTAGAACTCAGTAATCCCTTACGTCTTAGTGGCATTATTATTTTTTTTGTGAGACGAAATGCAAGTATTTACTATTCTTAGGACGCCTAACGCACCCATTTAAATAATAATCTTTTGGCTCTCACAAATCACTATTCTATAATAATTTACAATCTCACTAAGTGAACCATATTTGTATCGTAGTACCATACTAAGCTTAGTAAATATCTATAGTTAGCAAAATTATATTGCAAAGCGTTCCGTTAGTTTATTGAATCAGATTCTCATTAAATACCACTCTTCTTATATTAAGCCTAATGTTCCACGTCTCGCCGTGTAGTAATTGGATCTCACTGCTTCCCCGTCTTTTAAACACGTGTAAAGGTTTATCCCATATTTCCTGTTTAGGACTGGGTTTCCGGTCCCTTCTAAAATCTCATAACATTCTCTCACACCCAACCTTCCAAGGGGTTACTGGAAGTGATAAAGGTTACTAAGATAATACCCCTTGTGTCATTACCGCCTTCCTCGGGGTGAAATGATTAAAAAAATCTACAGTTCGTCGGAGTTCTTGTAAAAATCGTTTTTTGTGAAAAGAAATAGAAATTAGAAAAAGGACTTTTGTTAACATACGCTCTTTTTCCAGCGTACGATTAACATCAGCCTAATTTCACAAGAAGTCTTTGTATCCGAATAATGCCTATGCCATTCTATGAAATAACACTTTACTCAATTCAAAAATGAAATAAACTTGCAAGAAGGGCGCAAGTTGACATACTCATTTTTAGAAATACCCCAACGATTTGTGGGCTTCTGCTCAGTGAAAATCACATTCTTATTTTTAGACTACCGACATCTTCCTGATCAAGTATTCAATGATTGTTATATACCCGCTAATTTTGTATTCGGCTATGCCTGTATTCCTTTATTCCCATTGGAAAATATAATTTTCATGTGCGAAACAAAATTCAAGCAGTCATTGTTCCAGAAGCTTAACCTTTGTTACCTCATGAATTTAAGCGTAGTACTAGATTGGCAACTAGGTCTCATCATTTTACTATTGAAATAGCTTAGATATAACCGTAAGATCAATTCGAATTTTTCTTCATTCGTATTTCTCATCTGTGGAGCTCTCTTCAGATTTCCTGCTTTCCTATCAACTCCCATCTTAAAAATTTTTAATTTTAATTTTCTCTCGTTGTGAAAGTCGTTCTTTTAATGTCCTTTCTCCTCCCTAAAGTTTTCTTATTTTCTTTCACTCTCAGTAGCCACTTGAATTATCGTGGCATTATCACCTGGCATGGGGCGAAAAGTATTCAAAAATACTAAAATATGTAATGGAAACACTCGAATAATGAGATAGTGGTGATCTCATTCCCTTTCCATGAATAAACAACTTAGAATTAAATTATGTTCGCCTTATATAAAATGCTAGCCACTACTTCATTCTCTTTAAATTGTCACTTCTAGCCGTACGCGATCATTACTCTCCACAACTTTCCATCCTTTCTAGCTCAAAGAAATATGTTTGCATTTCAGTTATAATAGTCTTAAGCCGTTTGACTTTTTAAATTACTATTTCATTTACATTTGATATTATTTAATCCTCTCCTGGATATGACGAGAAACTATATCTTGCAGCAAAGGCTCTGATCCGAAGGTTTTTGAGGAACGTGGAACCACCTCATGATTGCTGTTGTTCCCAAGTCTAATCTGACCCGGGGTGGTGGCACCTGTTAAGGTCACAATTATGGGCAAATAGTGAACCCCAAAAATGAGGTCGAAACATGAAAATATAAAAATATATTACAAAAAATTACCAGCAATACATTATTATAGTAAAAAACTAAAAAAATTTACCAGCATTATATTATTGGAAAAAATAGATATTACCGGCAATACATTTTTCTGCAAAATAATAAAAATTACCAAAGCTCACAGGAAAATAAAATTTCTACATTAAATGACCCATAATGAGTTGATATTACGTTGAACAAACCACACCAAACGATTACTACTCTTTCAAATTTGTCTTCATCCTTTACATTCTCCCATTTTAAGTGCTATGTCTCTTCAGAAGATAGGCGATATGACTCCCACTAACTTCCTTTTTTTTCTATTATAATATCTATAATCTGTATACAGACAAGATTCCTTCTGAAGTAAAATATTGATGTTTTTCGTGATGCCTATGGGATCTACCTTTGGAACAATCATAGAAATTCAGCATGTGGAATTATTAAATACTAAACAAATCAAATACCTATGGATAAGTTATAACAAAATTAGTATAGGAGAAAAGGAAACTGAACATAGAATAGACTGCGCTAGAGATTGTCTTGTTCAGTACCGCAAATTGCTACTCGACTCCATGTTCTGAAATAAATTCTTCAAATCAAGACTTTCACATGGATGATATGATTGGTGCCAAACCCGTTCAGAAGTATGAAAACTGTCAGCTATATACAACCGATTTCTAAAACAAATGGTCAAAATGTCTTTTGGCGTGCGAAGCCTGTGGGTCCTGGCAAAGAACATACTTCTTTGAATTTTGTGGACCGGCATTACACAATGAAAAAACAAAGAATTGTAGCAGATAAGAGAAACACCATAACATGAAGAGTTTCAATAGCAATTAAAATGAATAGCATTGGTAACTCAATGAGAAAATAATGACATAATGAAGATATTGGCGTTCCACACTACTTGAAATAAAAAGTTAAGAAGGAAACCACTTTAAAAAATGGAAAGAAATATAACAGGACTGGAGCTGAGAAACCTATTTTCCTGAAAAATCGTTTCAAGAACTTTCATCCGACAGTATTACTGGCTGCTTGGTCAATGAATGACATATTTTTCCTTAGAGAAAAACGGTTAATATTAGCATCACATTTAGGATGATAAATGCCTTTAAATTAAAAATGTTTCACAAAAAGATAGAAACAGAATTTTTGTAGTTGCAATTTGGGTAACGTACTTCAGTTATTTGAAAATATCTTAGCATTCCTTTTTATCCAGAACAAACAATTCAGACAGCAGGATTTCTGTTTGCCTTAGAGGAAATCATGTTCATATATCACTGATTCCTTTTTTTTATTATACAAATAGAAATGACTGAAAGAAAATTGTAGAAATTCGTTTTCTTCTAGAATTCTTTAACATTCTTAGTTAACAAAGATTATTCTGACATGTTATCAAAGTTTCAGAAAAATGCCCTTTCGTGAAATGGAGTTAAGAATATCAACGATTTCAAGAATTCCTCTTTTGGTTAGAATGTGTTATGAACTTTTATTTTAATCTATCTCGCAAAACATAAGTGGATTTGACGAGATATACACAAATCCGACTTTTAATCGCTTTATCTTTCATTCAAGATAAATATAAATGGCTTTTTCAAAGAGAATTACAAGCCTTTCTTGACTAAATACATTTAGCAAACAAAATACAAAAATTTAGCGGATTATTTATTTCAAGCTAGCGCGGCACAAGGTCATCCGAGCGAAAACTACAGACGGAAGGATGTATTGCGCCAATCTTCAAATTAAGAAGGATCTACTAACCTTGAAAATCAGCATTCAAAATGCTAATATTTTTATTAGGTTTGAACTACATTTGTGAGAAGTATGCAATTGTCTAAATAAACAATGAATTGCAAATACAAATCCTCTTGGAAATTTTCTTCAATTTATTGGATCCCTTCAGTCCATAGGTGATCATGGCTCTCTACAACGGCCTATACTTGTAGCTCTTAATAATATTTGCCTTTTCGTTATCTCCCGCAACTAAATATTTCCCCACGCTAGTTACTTAGGTTACTTGCTGCTTTTCTCCTTCCCTGTTGCCTTCAAGTCCTAAGAGTGTCGGATTCTCTAGGCCCACCTTTCTCATGTTAAGAATAAGCGCTTTTTTGTTTCCATTTCCATTTCGTCATTAAGCACATGTTCCATAAAACAACATCATTGTTGCATCAAATCTTTTCTTCATCTGCGAGAAAATTTCCCAGCATTCATTCGACTGATACTTCATAGCAGTTTTGTACTCAAAATACATCATGTACTGGGAACTGGCCGCAGGTCCACTGGGCCACCCTACACTATATTTCAAGGTCGTTTGCAACAGGGACCTGAAACACACAGGCATCGACTCTGGTAGCTGACAATAACTAACAGACGATCGCGGCGGTTAGCGTCATGCTGGTCAAGGATGTGCTGCAAAAGTCGGAAAAAAACGAAAACGACTGTTCCAAATCCGAAGACCATGAAGTAAACACAGAGAGAGAGAGAGAAAGAGAGAGAGAGAGAGAGAGAGTCATGCCAGCCGTCCATCCCATATTCCAGCTTTATCTGTCATACCTGAAACGCTCAGAAATCGAACCTGGTCCCCGGGAACAGCTAGCAGATAATCGTTGCTGAAGGAGATCAAAAGACAACGAAGGAAGCCGAGAGACCAATGTCACACCTTCATTCTACGATCTTCATCTCTCATACCTTCAGAAAAAAAATTGACCTGTTAAATCACTTATTCGCATTATTTATAATCTAGCCATAATTTACTGACTATTTAGTGACAGGAAGAATAATGCTTTAGCTTTATTCTGTACACAGAGTACTACTATTAGCATTAATTTAGCCATTGATACACTAACACTGAATGTGAATATAGACGAGATACACGCCCCTAACAAACAAAACATTTAATAAGGCAAATACAAATTACATACACATATTAAAAGATTTATACATATCCCAAAACAAATGATGGTTCATACTGTCCAAAGGACGAGTATGATTAACAGAACAGCGGACAAAGAAATAACATACCAGCCTTATGGTATTTGACCGTCACTATCTAGGTGAATGAAAATTATTTTTTCTCCACGTTAGGCTGTGCTCATGTTATCCATTTACCACGTGTTTGGACGCCTTAGTGGTTAGGAAGGTAATTGTCGTTCGTCTACGAAAGCAAAGAAAAAAGGAAGAAAGTTAAGTCACTCAAAATGCTGCTCGCAGAAGGATAGTGTTTGAAAAAAAGATGGCGCGACCTTTATCGCACGAGATAAATGGACGCCTACTTTGGGGGCCAATTTAAAAAATTACAAGGGGTGACGTCAAACCTTTTGAGCTCTCGTATATATATTAGGATCTTGAATAAGTTCTCATTGTTTTCCAACAAATGGCATTCCCTTGAAATGCGTGCCTGAAGTTTCAGATGTTAACACATTTATAAGGAAGTACTATAGGGCTGTTTGAAATTCTGTGTATATCATTTCGCTGAAGTGTAAACAACTTGGTTTTCATATACTTAAACTTGTCTGATTTTGTGCCAAGGAAAGTGTATTTGCAGGGAGTTTTACTGCACTACTTCATTCAAAAGAAATCTGCAGCTGAAGCATACAGAATTCTTGTTTAGACCTATGACGACATTGCCCTGTCGGAAACAACATGCAGAGATTGGTTTAGACACTTCAAAAATACTGATTTTGATGTTGAAGATAAAGAACGATCTGGCGTACCGAAAAAGTTGGAAGACGAAGAACTGGAGGCATTACATCATGAAGACTCATGCCAGGCGCAAGCTGAATTTGCAGAATCATTAGAAGTTGATCACGCAACAGTTTCCAAATGTCTGAAAGCATTAGGAATGATTCAAAAGCAAAAAGATTGTGTGCCGTACGAGTTGAAGCCGAGAGAAAACTACTTTGAAACGCTTAAATAGGAAGTTCTAACCCACCAGCCGTATTCACCAGATTTTGCCGCGTCCGATAATCACTTGTTCTGATCGATGGCACATTGCCTGGCTGAGCAGCACTTTTTATTTTCATGAAGATGCCAAAAAATGGATCGACTCGTGGTTAGCCTCAAAAGACGTGTCGTTTTTCCGACGTGGATTTCAAATGCTGCCAGAAAAATAGAAAAATAACTAGTGGCTAACGATGGACAATACGTTCAGTGACATGTTTTTACTAATTTCTGTAAATAAAACATTACTTTTTATGGAAAATCAGCGAGCATTGATTCAAGGTCCTAATATATATATATATATATATATATATATATATATATATATATATATAAACAAATTTAAATCCGAACTAAATAGATCATAACCCCACACACAAAAACACACAACATGCACATAGGGTGACCAAATACAATAATCAAATCACTCACATACATGAACGCACGCTCATATACGGGAGACACGAGGATATATATATATATATATGTATACATCTACTCACGAGCACACATCCAAACGCCACACAACTTAAGAAGTACGTGTAAGTGTATGTGCGCGTGTGTGTGTGTGTGTATACTGGTTCAATGTAGCTTGGGAAGTATGTGTGTATATATGTGTGTGTGTGTATGTACTGATTCCTTGTGGTGGGATGGTGTGTATGTACGTATATGTGTATGCGTGTATATGTACAAATGAGTTTACTAATTCCTCGTTGTAAGACAATATATGTATGGAGGGGAAATATACGCACGCATATATACACGCATGCTGACAGAAACGCACAAAAATGGAAACAGATCCAAGAACACATAGGGGTCAGTAAAACATTAAAAGATAAAATTCCGATAACTAATTCATCATTTCGCTGGACCAACCTTAATTGTTTTATGACCCTTTGCGCAGAACTTTTCATTGCCAATTCAAGAAAGACATTCGGATTACCAACACACAAACAGAGAATGTCTCATATCGAGAATATTTAACATTGAACATAAGAAAAAATTAATTATTTTTAATAATATGGGAAATCTCCGCTTTTACCTGAAGACGGTCGTTGAGACCAGAAACACGTGTCGTAAAATTATGTAAAACAAAGCATAATATTTTTTCTAAATAAATCCACATTACAACCAAAAACGTTTGCGGCACCTCTCTTCTCATCTTTATATATATATATATATATATATATATATATATATATATATATATATATATATATAAACGTGTGTGTGTGTGTGTGTGTGCTACGTTGCTTTACCTCAGATCACGTGTAATTACCCGCGATAATGTGTCGCATTAAGCAGGAATGAAAAGCAAATAATAATGATAAACTATTGCCCGGTTCACACTCCTCCCCGGTTTTTTGAACAGAAGTAGAGTGTATATCCCTTGTTTCTTGTTTAGGGTTGGGTATACGGTTCCTTGCATAGTCTACTCCAATTCTATACTTCTAAAGTTTCCACGTAAACACTGAAATGTTTTT
The DNA here is from genome assembly GCA_903632075.3 of Acanthosepion pharaonis. Classification (NCBI taxonomy): domain Eukaryota; kingdom Metazoa; phylum Mollusca; class Cephalopoda; order Sepiida; family Sepiidae; genus Acanthosepion; species Acanthosepion pharaonis. The sequence continues at coordinate 1,704,656 of CAHIKZ030000336.1, read as the reverse complement.
TTTTACTATTTTTCCTCAATAGGAGTAGATAGGTTAATCTGTTGTCCCGTTCATACTCCTCCCCTGCCTTTAGAACAGGAATAGAGGCTTATCCCTTGTTTTCTTTTTAAACTTTCCTCCTTTTCATTCATCTTAGTGGCATTATCGCCTTACTTGGTGTGAATTGTTTAACATAAATAATAATAATAATAATAATAATAATAATAATAATAAATTGAATAGTCACTATTACACTGCGTGCTGAAAAAATTGTATGAACCAATCAGAGAAAGGCTATGAAAGCATTATTTTGAAGAGTCATAATTTGAGAGTCATACTGACATATATATAAAATCTTATAGAATAGACAAAGGGATTTAAGACTGCAAACTCAAAAATGCATTCTTATAGCTTTGACAGTGTCATGAGATAAAAAAAAATCTGTTAAAGAAGAAATAAGTAAAAAGAATAACAAGAAACATATAAACATTTTGATTGATTGGATTTGGTTTCTTTTATGGCCTACCAACCTCAATGGATTATTTAATGTAGACAAAATTTTTATTGCTGCTAATATTTTTTCCTAAAAATATATTGCCGGTAATATTTTTTTTTTCCAAAAATATATTGCTGGTAATAATTTTAAGAAATGTATTGCTAGTAATATTTTTCTTTTTAAAAAAAGTACTGCTTGTAATATTTTTTCCCAAAAAAGTATTGCTGGTATTAAAACCTGTTTATATACTTTCATAGTGTTTTGACCCCCATTGGAGGTTAACAATTTGACCATAGTTGGGGCCCTAACATGGCCTACCATCCCGGGTCAGAGTGTACATGGGAATACTAGCAATTAAGAGGAGATTCCACAATCCTCAAAACCCCATGATCAGAGGCCTTGATGTTGGGCGTAGTTTATCGTCTCACCCAGGACGCGGATATAGTTTGTCGTCTTACCCAGGACGCCTCATTTGAGGTGGGGTCTCACCACTCTGTAGCGGTGCATTTGGCATATTCTGAAGCCTCGGCCGACAGGGCGGCAAAGTATCTTTACAATTAAAACAAATTATTACAAAAGCAAGTGAACAAATATGTAGAAATTGTTATGACAATTGCATCAGTGATCTTTTGCTTTAGATCAATCATGTTCCATATCTTTGTTTAATACACAATATCTTTAACATGTCTCCATAAAAAAAAGTTCAGGGGAGTGATATCTGAAGAACGAGGCGGCTACCGGTCTGGAAATGTTTGATTTCGGAACCCACGAACCTGTCTGTCCACTCTTCAGTGGATGGACAAGTCTGCTTACAAACCTCTGGAATCAGGATGTTGAAGGTAACACCAATCAGCTAAGGGACAAAATTTTACATACATACATATTTTCCCCTCATCAGTAGTACAAGTGAGTTTTATGTACAACACAATTTTCCGGTGCTGATTGATTGCTGATGTTTTTCAATCAGCACCTAAAGATTGCATTGTGCATGAAACTCAGAGTTGTTCTACTCTGCTGATGAAAAAAAGGCATCCATAAAGTCACTTTACAATTTAAAAATATTATTACAAAAGCAAATGAACAGACATATAGAAATTGTTACAAAATGAGGAGTAAATATTGTGTTTTTTTTAATTAATTTAATATACCTCTATATGGGCACCATTAGTTGCAAGAAGCATATCAAGATGGTATTTGATTTTTTGCCATGTTCTCTGTAGCATATCCTCATCAATGGAGGCAATGGCATCAGTGCTCTTTTACTTTAGATCAATCATGTCTCATATCTTTGTTTGATACACAATATCTTTAACATATTCCCATAAAAAGAAGTTCAGGGGAGTGATATTTAGAGAACGAGGTGGCCGGGAAATTAGACCATCGCTACCAATCCATCAGTCTGGAAATGTTTGATTTAGGAACCCATAAACATGCAGTCCCCAATATAATTGTGCACCATCTTGTTGGAAAATGATGGTTGGTTGAAGGTCATCTAGTTGTGGTATCATATCAATTGCCTTTATAATATAATTCTTAAATTGTTAAGCGACTTTATGGATACTCTGTATTTGGTCAGATTTGGTGAGCTAGGTCTTCCCAGGACCTATTCATTTCTTCTGCGTATATTTGACGCTGACAAGAAAAGTTCTAAAGACTGAAGCTATCGTTGAGACGCGAAGAAATCATCTTCATTCAATTTTAGCGTCTACAAAAGACTCAATGTAAAAGTTAAAATCCATTTAACTGAAAGTTAACATCGCTTGTGCGACTTTATAGCCATCATTTTCGAAAGTTAATGTAGGGAAAATTATATTAGTGGACGTTAACATTGAATAACAGGTACATTGATAGGCACATTGTTGAATGGGGTAACGGGATCTATCCATCAGAAGACCAGTGGAAGTCTGAAAAAGGTTTAATGTGGCGCTATTTATCCCACAATAATTGTGGGGGCTTTGTAAATAATCTATTCAAAAGGTTTGTCGATGTGGACACCTTAATCGAGAAATCCAAAGATAATCCTAAGCCTTTATATATACACACACACGCACACATGAACTTAACATCCGTATTTGCACGAGGAAGTCGAGAGGCGTAGATAGGAAAATTATTGGTGTAAAATTTAAATATTAATTTAAATATTAATATGGATAACCTACAGTTAAGATAATAAATCAGCGCATTTTTGGGAAATATATATATATATATATATATATATATATGAATGAAAATAGGAAAACTGTAATAGTTGCCGACGCGTTTCGTATAATGTGGTCTTTCTCAAAACGCGTCGGAAACTATTACAGTTTTCCTATTGTCATTTATATTTATAAATAATGTCTATTCTACAGGTTAACTCTGAGAAATTTTCATATATATATATATATATATATATGTGTGTGTGTGTGTGTGTGTGTGTGTGTGTGTGTGTGTGTGTTTGCGTGTGTGTTTGCGTGTGTGTTTGCGTGCGTGTGTATTTTAATTTTTATACCTATACTATAATTCCGGCAGCATAAAAAATAGATGATGCAATTTTAAGTTAAAAAAATATTACAGAAACTGGTATCTGGGGGAAACATTCAATAAAAAAAGAAAAGACTAAGAACATCTGTACTGCTTGAAAATAATCAATCAGCACTGCAACACCTAGCCAAACAAAAAATAACACCGTCAGAATTACCTAGGTTGATACGTAAAAGTGCTCAATACATTAACCAGAGCAAAATTAGAATACCTCAAGAGCCAGAAACTATCTACCAAATTTTCACCTACTGGATCATCACAATAACTAAAGAGGGTTGGCCCAAACGACATTTTATTGATAAAGCGGCCACCAGAAAGAATAAAAAATAGCATTTAAAAACAACCCACATTCTATTTGTCAAGTAACTAGGATTTTTTATGCCTACAATCATTAAGTATTTCAGATCTTGTTCATTTGGGAAGAAGATATAGTTAATTTTTCCTCCATACATTGGAGGCAATATCTATCACCAGACTTATATTTACCCTAATGAATTACTCATTCCAGACATCTGAAATACATAATGGTTGTAGATATAAAAAGCCTGCTTACTTGGCAAATAGAACGTGGGGTGTGTATTTTCTTATGCTAATTTTTAAAATCTTTCGTGTAGCCGCTTTATCAATAAAATATCGTTTGGGCCAGCTCTCCCGATGATCCACTAGGTGAAACCTAGGTAGAGAGGTTCTGACTCTTTAGGTATTCTCTCTCTTTCTTTCTCTCTCTCTCTCTGTCTGCCTCTCTCTGTCTCTCTCTCTCTCTCTCTCTCTCTCTCTCTGTATATATATATATATATATATATATATATATACCAACGTGGTGTAACAGTTGTGACTGAATATTAAGTTCGATGCTCACTGGGTGTCCCAAACGTTCGGCCTTGCGCCACATCTAAGAATGTACGTTTTGAGGATCAATATCTCTCTCTCTCTCTATCTATCTATATATATATATATATATATATATATATATATATATATATATATATATATAATAGAAATATTTTTCCCACAGTAGTTTGGCATTTCTTTCTGCAGGAGAATTTTCAAGACAGATTTTAAAATTTATCAAGACACAATCATCTTACACCTATCATAGTCATTTTCTTTTCATGTTTCTGTCTCTCTCTGTGTATATATAGAGAGACAGACAGAAAGAGAGACACTGGCAATATTTGAAGGCTATATATATATATATATATATATATATATATATATATATATATATATATATACTTCGCATGGAAAGAAAACGACTATGATAGGTGTAAGATGATTGTGTTGCAATAAAGTTTCAAAATCTCTCTTGAACTTTAGTACTAGTAACTTTTTTTTATTTAGGTTCCACTTCTCCACCAACGTTGGTATGTACGCAATTATTTCAACCACAGGTCCTGATTTATGTGCTTAGTTTGCCTATTCTCTCATAGAAGCTCTAAGAAGGAGCAACCTGAGAACAACAACAGCGCTAATTAACACTTATTTGATTAACGTCCCTTTTAAATGTTCGACAGTTGGAGATGTATGTGGATCATTTAGTCCCAAGATGTTTGCGACAAACTGGATGTGTCAAAATTAACCAATTACAAAAATTTTAATCTTTGGCAAGTGTTATATTAGTCGACAGAAATGTGTCACCGATATCCGAAGGCGTATTAGAATAACGAAAAATGGCTTCCAAAATGCCAAGCAAATTACTAGAAACCGGGTAAATTTCGTTAAAGTGATCATGTAATATCAATTCTCAAATGCAGAACGTTGTATAATTTTTTTCCTTTAAAATAAACAGTAGGCTTGGGGAAAAAGATTTATGCTTCTCCAGAACGGATTTTTTTTTTTACAATGTTCACCACAGGAAGTAGATGGTTATAGAATAAGCGGCAGTTTACGTAGGAAGATGAGAACTGATCCTAGACTTTAACAGGTTAAGATTGAAGTGACTGGGATTGCATAGTTTTGGGAGTTGTTTGTGGGAAGGTGTAGAACTTGCATCTCACCAATGGAATACAAACGAGGGTGGTTCACTACAATAGGCGTGGCATGGGGGGGGTCTTAGCTGTGAAGCTTAGAACTGGTGTAACTACTGTCATGTTTGATGGAATTGGTAAATCTATAGTAATAATAATATAGTTGTTCCATATTGGCTAATGTAAAGTAATATGTAAATGGAGTGGCCAGTCACAAAGAAACCAGTTTTCAAGGTTCACTTTGTTGCAAAGAATGAAAATAAGTAAGAAATTGTGATGGATTTTGATTTTCATCTTGTGAATCAGTTCCCTAGACTTGAACAGGTTAAAATTCTTGTGAGTCTTTTCCACAAAGCAGTGATTCAAGGGAAGAATCTTCTCGCGTGGAACTTACATATCACGAAGGGAATAAGGGTGTTTCGCTACAAGGTGTGTATCATGCTGGGTCTTAGCCTTGAAACTTAGAACTGGTGAAAATAAGGAAGGTATTTTGTCAGAATACTTTCCATGTCGATAGAGAAGCGAATGGCTTGCGACGTTTCATCTCTGGGAAAAAGGAGTTTGGGTAGTGTTAACATCTTTTAAAAACAGGGATAATTTAATTTAGAATTTTGTGTTAATTTCAGCGACACATGGTAGTAATTATAGCCATCTTAAATGAAATGTGTTTTACAAATATTAATATTAAATAGGGAAAGGAGTTTCGGGATTAAAAGAATTCATCACCCACAAAAAACGCGGAGATGTTTTTATACTCTATCGAGACTAGGAAGTAAAGAGTAGAAACCTCTGCCCATATATGACAGCAGTACTCCATTTTCGACCTTATTTGGTCCTTGTCAAAGAAGAAGATAGCTAGAGGAATCAGGTAATTAATAAAGGTATGCAAAGAGGTGACTATTTTTTTAAAAATCTTTACAAATGGATCGTATGTACGAGTTCCACTTGAGGTTCAGTTTCGGTGTAAGTTCCGATAAGCTCTCAAGCCACGGACACTCCCTCAGAGAACAACCGTTCATGGCGATAGGTAAAAACTCAGGGCCCCCCTCGGTTTTGATAACGAGGAAGTTTTAATGAAAAATAGGACACTTAATACTCAGAATCAAAAACAGAAAAAGGAAATTAATAGGACACAGAATAAAAAAGAGGAATTGGAAAATTTAAAACTCACAAGATACACTAAAGGAAAGAGGAACAAAGAAGCGACGAATAATACACCTGAGTATGTTAGTTGTCAGAACATGTAATGGGAGGAACAGTAAAAAAACAATCCTGACTAAACGCTTCAAAAGGCAGGAAGTTGTGGAGAGCCGTGATAGGTTTCTTTATCTGTATATTGCCATACATTCCAGAGAAATATAGTAGAATGGTTACTATCAGCAGAGCCTGTCTTATTTTTGACTGAATGTCAGCCAAGGCTAGATAGCCTAGACTACCCTTCTATTTAATGCAAGCGTAGTTAAGAAGAGACGGATTCATGTCTCTCATAATGACATTTGCGTAAAAATGAATGCAACTGAAAAACCGGGACTTTGAACTCTGATCGATGACTCAACTAAACGATCTAATATATGTTACACTAGAAAGAAATCATAAATGGTCATTTACTTCTGTTAATACGGCATACAGTATTCCAAGCATTCAGTCCTCTCACGATTTTTCAGGTAAACAGGAATGGACAAGTCTTATCTGCATTTAAGCTACACTTTACCGCATCACGTGAGGACATTCAACAACGGCAAACAAATAAAATGGATATCACATGTAACCCGAAGAGAAAATAACAACATAATTTATATACAGATATTCCACACTTACTACAGGCAAAAATTTAGGTAGGAAATCCACATCAATACTATAAAGAGTGATAACAGCTACTGGACTAGAAAAAACTATTTTCTTGAGAAATCGTTTTAAGAGAAAGATTTTATAAATTTCAACCGACAGTATTACTAGCAGCTCATATTTATTTTAATAGTGATTGTAAAGACCACATATTTTAATACTTCTATCTTACTGCGTCTTGTAGGCTGGAGAGCCATAGGAAATGATACAAAATTGGTATATTGTGTTGGAGGTTAAAAGAAGTTAATGGTAGAGTCCCACAAATAAAGTGGAAAATCGTCAAAAAATAAAACCGTGCAGAGTCCGAGGAAACTATTTAAGCAATGCCAAGAGGATAAATTGACGATCGCTAAATACCCTAATAAGGACGAACTGCTAAATGAAAGAACGGATGTGTGATATAAGTGCAGACACCTTAGTAAATATTTATTGTGTATGTAATAACCTGGATGAAAATATTTTACTGTTTGTTTATTTTTTCTTCTTCTTTTTCCGTTTCCCCACGAAGTTCTGGTGTTCGTATATAAAACTGGTGGAATAAACTAAAATCTTTCGCCCTACCTGTTTGAGGAGACCTAACGGTTGAAACCTGGGTAGCATGGTAGCTTGAATTTTGGGGTTCCTAATTACATTTTTAAAAAGTGCTCAATACAAAGTCGAGCAACATGTTATTATTATATTTTTATTATAACATTTTGAAATCGGTAAAAAAAAACATTCATGTTTCAATACTATGATTGTACGCATTCAGTTTCATAGTACTGAAACAAGAAAGCCTTTGTGTTTCAAAATGTTTTTATTATAATCACTTATATATATATATATATATATATATATATATATATATATATATATATATATACGGATTATTTTGGTTTGCCATTTTCATTTATAAAAAATTGGTAAAAGAAGAAAGTTGATTGCTAAAGATCCTTTCACACTATTGTCATTCTTCAGACGTTTGTCCTCATCTTTGTTGCAATATTCCAATCTTCAGAAAAAGACCGGAGCGTACAACAGTTGAAACTTCGCGAATATCACAATAAAGATGAGGACAACAGTCCTAACAATGTAAGTATTGTAAGTAGTTACACTAACTCATCTCAGAAATATAGACAGATGTAGGAATTCTTTGTATGTCACTCGGATCGATATGCACTTGATGATGACCGGAGGGTACAACGGCCGAAACCTCGTGAATATGACAGACTCATCTCAGAAATATAGACAGATATTAAGGATATTTTGTTTCTGTTTTTCTATGTTTCGTATCAGTTGGGACTTGTATCTGAAAAATATCATTGTTATCTTCCGAATAGTTGCTAATGTAATATTCACTCGCAAAAGTAGATTTATTCTTACAATCTGACATCTGTTTCGGTTTTAAATTACTAACAAAGGTTGATAAGCTGTAAAATCAAAATTAGTTAATCAGTCAATTCTGCTTTCCGGTGGAAATTTAAATATGAATTTTTACCACCATCTTTCATGTATTTGCTTTGTGCTTTGTCGCATTTATATTTTCTTAACAAATGTTGCGTTAAGTCATGTTGATTTTTATTTTAATTATTACCTTTTCACGTGTTGTTTTCATGTCGTTTTAATCTTTACTTACGAAAGTCGTGTTCCTAAATTCGATAAAACATTATTAATGCCGTGTTTTTTGTTTGTTTGTTTTTGTGTTTTTTACTTCTTGATGCTTCTTCTATTTTTCCTTGCTTTTGTAGTTCATATTATGTAGTAGGCATTGTAACTGATGCGTATTTGTCGAATTTCTTGTTTTGCTTTTGTGCTGTAGTTGGCAATACTGACACGACAACACGAACTGACGCGTAAAGACGTGATGTGAAATTCTTTGAAAATGACTTAGGAATGCCGAAATGTTCTCATATATTAGAACAATTTATAGATAGATTTTCACCTGCAACAACGAAAATGGTCCGAAATAGAGAAAATATATATTTAAAAAGTCCTTAACAAAGAACATTCAACAAAGAAAGTGGAAAACAGTTTTTGCATGATGCTTTTCTTCCCTTAGGACATGTGACATTTTTTTACACTATATCATAAATCTTACCTCCAAAGCTGTTCTCGATATATAAAAAAATGATATATCATTATCCCATATATATATATATATATATATATATATATATGTCTGTGTGTGTATGTAAGAGAGACGAAGCAAGACATATCTGATTGAATAAATTACCAACATTACGTCTTCTTATTTTTATCATAATCCTTTCATATTCACGAATATTTTTCCGTATATTACAATTAAATAACGCATAGAATACACTGTAACAGTGATAATAACTTTTATTTCCTAAGTACTTTCCATCTCCTTTTGAGATCATCATAAAGAGTTCAAATGTTAAGCCAAAAACTGCGTAGCTATCCATTACTGATTTTTTTTTTTTTTTTTTTTTGCATTTAAATGTTATGGTTGACAGTTACGCTTTAACGTTCATTAAAACGTGAATAGATATCCATAATTGAATTTTTCCAGTGGGCAGAAAGAAATGTTGCTATCATATGGATATGAGTTTGTAACCATGGTTTCACGCTTTTGCGATCATCAGAGAATAACTGTTTGTCCGATGATCTCATAAGCGTGAAACCCAGGGTTACAAACTTATATCCGTACGATTGAATATGTTAGCACTATCACTGATATTGAGACCTTTCCAATAAGTACCGCGCAGGAAGCAACAAGAAGACAGTAAAGAAATAGTGTAAAGTAACTGTAGTAGAAACATTGATTATATAACGGGTATTACGGGTGTAGTTACTGTTATACTGCAAGCCAAATCTCGCTGCGATTCCTGAACCCTTCTTCGCGGTCAGAAACTGGAACGGCCTGCAGGTCATCCTCGAGGTCACTGACTGGCAGACGTAGTGGCAAGCACTCACGTGACAAGCGATTAAGCTTTTTTTTCAGCGAATCGGAAAAGCACCGAAAGACGCAAATGCCTTCTCGACTCAGTGAAGTGGTATAAATCTAACCCTGCATATCACAAAACGAGACAGTTTCACTGCGTCAGCGGTTTCTTCGCTCGCCTCGTCCCGCAAGAAGATATCCCCTTGTCAGCCGGGCTGACCTAACGCCTACCAAAACTAAGTCCAGACTCCCTATTTTTCACCACTCACACGAAATCGAAACTTGACTTTCATTCCACCATCCTCTCGCTTCAACTTTTCTTTTGTACAAACTTCAACCACAAACCACAGAACTTTTTTATCGAACGGACTCCCATTTTTGTATCAACTCCTGGTTATTGTGTATACAACTTCCTCGTTTTTTTTTTCTTTTTTTCTCAAAATATATATTCAACATCACTACGGTGTTCGTCTTTTCTCTTTCTACAATACTCTTGCTACAACATTACTGTCGGTGTTAAAATAGAATTCTGATTATTTCATTTCTCTCCTCTCAGAATCTGGTGTTTCATTTTGCCTCTCTTCTTAGAATTTGACATAATTGGTTCTCCAATTTCCCCTGTTGCCAAAATTAGTCTTTCACTTTCGCCTGCTGTCAGAATATGATTATTACTTTTCCCCTATTTGCATAAATGAATGTTTTATTTCAACCCTATTGCCAGAATAGAATGTTTCGTTTTCTCCTTTTGCTAACAATTTTTTTTTTAATTTTCCCGTATTGCCACAGTTTTATGTTTCCTTTTCCCCTATTTACAGAATTTTAGTTTTGCACATCACCAACGATTTCCAAATCAGAATTCGTTTTCTCCAATTGCCAGAATTTGGTGATTCATTTCGCATCTTTTGCCAAAACTGTTGTTTCATTTCCTTATACACCATTGCCAGTAGCTGATGTTTCACTTTCCCTTAGTGCCAGATATGGTGTTTTATTTCCATCTATTGCCAGAATCTGATGCTTCATTTATCTCCTATTGCTAGAATTATTGTTTTATTTCCCCCTTATTACCAAAATTCGAAGTTTTATTTCCCCGACTAACCCCAGAATCGGTATTTTAATGTTTCTTCGCCCCATTTTCAGAACAGATGTTTTAGTTTTCATTTGGGCACTTCGCCGTGGTGTCACCGTTAGAAATTCTTGTCTCGTAAGAACAATTACGACTGGGTAGCGAGTTCGATCGTCACTGGGTGCCCCAAATCTTTTAGCCTTGTGCCACACCTAAGCTACGCTTAGAAAATTACTATAAGAGCGAAGGAAGAGTTTGATATATTTGACTTGTAAAACCTACCCAGGATTTCACTTATCTTAAACAGCGAGTATATAAAATATATGGTGTTATTAATTGTTAATATTTATGAATGATTCGAATCTTCCCTTTTAAGTTCTTATGAGGCCATCGAAACGTTTCAATACTGACTTAAAGAGCTATCGGAACGAGAATTTCTTCCAAGCTACCAAAATGCCACAAGAAACTTTAAAGTACAACCTCTTTAAATTCCATCTCACTTGACCTTTACTTGGGTTCCTTGCAAAAGCAAGAAAGAATTACTTGAGGGCATTTTCATAGTGTCACTGCGTATAGAAAGGCATACGAAATAGGTGGAAGTACAGATGACGTATTATGACGACTATTCCAGCTCGAATATTCATGCATGGAAGTTTTAGGGACATTGTGAAATTTCTAGGAATTTCTTACGGTAAACTTGTTGTATCGGCATTGTCGATGCTAAACTATGTAGTTACACGGACTGGTTATGAATACTTCTGGCCTAGGGGAGACTTTCACCACTATTTTCCACATGGTGTAATGTATAGTAACTCAGAAAAATGGGCAAGGCGAGTTATAATTCCAATCGAGTTTATTACATTCACTTACCTGTAAATAACCTTAGGAAAGATATGGTTTGAACACTTTCCCCCCAAGCTATGACTAAATAATAGGACGGATTAGACGCTACAGCATTAGTTGGAAACTCTGAATTCAAGCCAACCTAGTGAGGGTTGCGCTCCATCAGGCTATCTTGCTTAAAATACATCACTTCTGCTATAGCTGAAGTACCTGTAGTGGCAATGGATTTTGGGACAGGTTTCTTCGCGAATTATTCTTCACTACAAAATGAGGTTTTCCTTATTCCTTATCCTTCTGCTTAGTGCTCGAGAATCATGCAAACATATTCCTGAATTTGTCAGCCTTGCCGTTGAAGCATAGATAGAACGTCTCGTATGCCATTGACATAGTCGAAAATTTGTTTATTCTAAAAGTCATGTGTGATGCTTTCTATATGTTTAGCCGGAACCCTAGAACCACCGTTTCTCGGCTTCCCTCTTCATAAAACCTTTATAATACCCGAAGGTAGAAACAAAGCTGAGAGGAGCATGACAATTACTACAATGTCATCCCACATTTAGTTACCTCCAAACGATAGCAGCGGGTTAAACACGACCGGTTTAATGTAGGGTAGCGCAGATACGGGCCAATGGACAAAAATGGATTCCTCACAACCATTTTCACACTGGAATTGGTATCTTCCCTATAGTGCAATGAGGAAGTGTTGTTGCATAGAACCTCTGGAATAAGGTAATATGCATAAAAGGAAGAACACCATGATACTAGTCAGAAGGCTGTATTTACCTACCATCACATGATGGTAGCTTATAAAACGAGGATGTTTTTAATGTAGGGTACCACATACCAAGATCTTGCTCAAGAAACATATTTAGGATTGTAGGAAGTTGCTTACTGTACCGGGTGTTCTTAAGCGGTCGACCATCTAAGTATTGAGCATGCTCGATAGATCGAATGGGAACTAACTGATCTGACCCTAAGCGGGGCCAAGGAGAAAAATTAGTGTGTCACTGCGGACAGGGCTACGCTGACATCAGTATTCACTACCTGTACTCTCCACAGCGACAAGGAAGGTGTCGTTGTAGGGCTTGAGCGCCCGAAACAAGACCCCACTCACAACTTTAAGAGAAAGAGAGAAGAGATATCAGAATGTCATCAGATTGCCTACGATACGGCTACATATGAACAAAGAACAAAATTATGTACATTCCCTAACCATTTCAGTTGTATACTAATAAATAATTAATAAGTAAATATAATAAATTAAAGTGGGCCAAAGATGAAAGATCATTTCGAAAACAATTCTAAACAATAATATGAATGAAAAATACCCGTGTTTATAAACAAGAAAAGCAATCTGGGAATCATTGTTAATGATAATGGCGATCTAAAAAGCGACCGTGGAATTCATAAAAATCAATGAAAAATTATTTATAGTAAACTCCACCACGAAACAGAAAATAGCGTAATGAAAATCATTGCCGGCTGCGAAGGGTCGAGAGAAAAAAATGAACTCTTCACCGGATCAACAGGTTCTTTGAACTTAGACTTCTTTATAAATATTGTTGTATTGAGAAATGAATGCGTCTATGTCCGGTTAAATAATTAAATAGCCTGTAGCTAGTGTTTTATATGCCGTACCTCTGTTAGTTATAATTCTTTTTTTTTTTTTTAAATGTTTTATCATCATTTCATCCAAAGCAAGTCAATAAGATCATTAAACAGCAAGGGGTTACTGAGCGTGAGAGAACAGAAAATAATCTTAAGGAGAAAGAACAATAAAACAATTGGAATTAAAAAGACAGAAGATAACTATTGTCATTACAATTGAAATGGTTGAAAATCAACGTTGACTGCGAATCAAGAAACCGAAAGAGAGTTTCACAAGACAGAAGTGCAAGAAAAACTGGTAGCACAGAACTTAAAATTACCACATATACATATATATATATATATATATATATATATATATATATATATATATATATATATATATATAAAAATTGTGTATTTAGGCAGCAGTTCCTCTTTTATTACCTGCCTCGTAAAAGACGACTGACAAGGTACTGCGATTAAGTGTTTTATTTAATTTTTTTCTTGTGTTAGCACAAGCGTTTTTGGGAGGGACATAAAGTGCGCAAGTTAATACAAGTTAATTTTCTTGGCCAGAGTTTCTCGACCTTCTTTTTACCCATGAGCCACTTTTACTTTAAACTTTTTTGTGGGACCTTACTTTATTTTTACTTTAGGAATTATATTATAAAAATAGTAAAATGTATATGATTTATTTTGAAGTTAAACTAATTTAATGAAAATAAACTTGTATTTGACAATTAAATTCTACTTTCTGTCACTAGCAAAATAACTCATAATGAGACATTTATAATATGTAATTAATATTTTTTTAAAAATGCAGATTTATTCAATGAGGTGCTAGTGTTTGATGTTTTACCGCAAAGTTTTTCATGTCAATGATAGTCGAAGAACACCTCTTTTCACAATATTGAGTCTATTGCTATATTAATTAATTTATATTAATATTTTATTTTATTCATATTTAAAATTAATATTATTTCGGAAAATATATCTATTGGGTGCTTTAGTACATATTATCAGTGATGCTTCTAGCCGAGATTCATTTATGGGTTTCGGGTCTTTCAATATCATACCTATTCTTCACGTTGACTAAGCCGATACTGATCAGGTATCGACTTGTGTACCTTCTGTTTGATACAATTTTTTCCATTTTTATAACTACACACCGCGACTCCCCTTAGCAATTTATAGTCCACTCACAGATAACTTATTATTTATTATTAATATAATAATTTTTAATCTTTACATAATTTTCCTCTCTATATAAATATAACGTTTCTTTTATATATATATATATATATATATATATATATATATATATATATATATATATATATATATATCCTTCTCGGTTTTTATTCAACTTTTTACAATCAAAATAACCAGTAGAGTGAAATAAACGCTAAATTATATCGCGTGATCTCGTTTTTTTCTGCTAGATTTTTTTTTACTTTTAGTATTTTAATATTGCGTAGATTACTGTAGAAATTCTAATTCTAAGTTGTAACAACCGTTCCAAAATGAAATTGCTCTATAGACCACGAAAATATTACCATGAACCACCAACTTGTTACTTTTTGTGTACGGACCCTCTGTAATGTTACATGAACCCCCAGGGTCCATGTGCACCCCGGTTGAGAAACAATGCCATTAGCAGAAGAGAAAATCATTAAACAATGTATTTTACATTTTGGAGTCTAAAGATAATTAGAACGAATATCAACATTTAATCTGAAGATAAGTTACTGAAAATCAGAAAGAAAGGAATTGTCGTTGGTCAGGACATAATACGAACCATTATGTGATAAGTGTAATAATTAACTTATATGTAACTGAGCTTCACTAATATCTTACACGATCAGAAATAAATATTTACAGAATTCTCGCATATTTGAAAGTGTTGCTAACATGTTTTTAGCCGAACCCCCTTTTTATGATCAAACATCAAAATATAGATTTTACGATGTTGGCTGGCGGCTGTACTTTTCAGCACCTCCTTGTATATATTTCTCAATTATGCAAATTTTCCATTATCATTTAAGGAATTGTCTTCAGGTTGTGTTCGGAAATAATTCGAAAAGAATAATTGTTTTGTCTTTGTAGAAATAGCATTCCGAAAAATGATCAAAATAAATATTTTGAATGACAAATAGAATGCTTGAGGATATATATATATATATATATATATATATATATATATATATATATATATATATATATATATATATATGTGTGTGTGTGTGTGTGTGTGTGTGTGTGTGTGTGTGTGTGTGTGTGTGTGTGTGTGTGTGTGTGTGTGTGTTCCATCAGTTCTGTTTCCGGGATAAAACCATCAAAACATAGCGTGTTGTTAGAACGATTTGAGCAATATATTAACAATGTTAGAAGTTGACATGTCTTCCTGAATTATATTCTTACATTGAAACATCTTCATCCTAGAACGGCTTGCGAGATATATCAGGGGAAATTTCGTAGTTCCAGCAGGGCTGACAAGATATCTTGCGAGAGAATTTATCAACTCAGAACGGATCACGAGATATCTCGAGAAAAATCTCGTTGTCTCAGCGTGGTTGACGAGATGTCACACGTCACACGATAGGTGTCACACGATAGGATTCTTCATTCTAGAATGGCTTGCGAGATATCGCGAGTGAAATACAACGTCCCAACGTAGCTAACGGAATATCGCAAGAGAGTTTTCTTCATCACAGAATGGCTTACGAGATATTTCGTGAGAAATTTCTTAAACCTTGACCTCAGCTGACAAGATAATCTTGCGAAAAACTCCACTACCCTGTCACAGCGAGCGATATATGCCGTCAGGAAATGCTTTTTGCTCAAGACGAGATACCTGGCTAGAAATTTCAGCCGCGAGTGGCAGAAAAATTCCGTATGCAACAAAGAAAACGGAGGTGAATTTCTATGTGATAGCAGTCCACATATATTACAATTAAAGAGAGACAATTACTCCCCAGATGAAGAAACTTTCGCTAATGTAATACGCCCGGGGATTTCGATTTTTCATTCTTCCTCTTTTGAAATAACAATTCCTGTTCCCTAAGTGCTTTATTTTAACGTCCCCAATTTGTAGGATTCATCTTGAACTGTCTTTCTGGCTTGAGGCGATACTTGGAATTATTCCCCTTGAGAAATCGGATCATTCGCAAAGAACACGTAGGAAGATTCTACATTGTTTGTTATTAAATAGAAAGTTCAACTGCTTGATTCTTAAATTTTGATCATTTTCCCTGCAAAAATTATTAGGTCTACACATATTTAGTCTTAGTGTTTACAAATATATGGAGAAATTGCGCCCTGATGATGACAATTTGAAATTGTCGAAAGTACTTGGTATGTGTCTTCCCTATGGCAACAACGCAAATATAAGGATCATATTATTCGAGGAATTGATAGTAAGTTAATGTCTAATTAATTTCTGTTATCGAAGTGATTTCGCTATTAATCACATTAACATTGTTATTTAATTCTTAAGTTTCTTTAGATATAAGCTGCATACTCTAATATATATATATATATATATATATATATATATGAGCGAGAGAGAGAATATAGTTGTTCCGACGAGGAAAATATAATATACTATATGGAAAATTAATCACATTAATCACATTAACATTGTTTTTTAATTTAAGTTTTTTTAGGTATAAAATATAAGCTGCATACTCTACTATATATATATATATATATATATATATATATATATATATATATATATATATATATATATATATATATATATGAGATGAGAGAGAGAGAGAGAGAGATTATAGTAGTTCCAACGAGAAAAATCTAATATACTCTATGGAAAATAAAGTATAATATATATAGTGGGAACAACTATAATCTCTCTCATATATATATATATATATATATATATATATATATATATATATATATATATATTAGAGTATGCAGTTTATATTTTATATTTAAAGAAACTTAAGAATTAAATAACAATGTTAATGTGATTAATATATATATAAATATATATATATATAAAAATATATATATATATCCACGTTATAACAAAAAAAAACGTTTGCGGCTTCTCTTTTGACGATTACGTAAAAATATTTTTTTACGAAATAAAATGTTTAAAAGTTCTTTGTTGGTATCAGTATTTTACGCAGCAGTTAGTCATCGTTTTATTTCTTCCTCTCCATATATTTTAGATTTTCTTTCCAACATGTAAAAATTTCAAAAATCATATCATTATAATCGTGATGAGCGTAAAGGCAGACCCCGACACGTCTTAGCTGATTTAAGGTAAGAAAACACATCCATAAACATAAAAACGTATTATTATAATAAATTATATTAATTTTCACTAAATATAAGGCTCAAGAGATACCCAAAGTAGAGTTCTATAGTAAAATTAAGGATCTTTTGGATATAATAACGATTTTTAAGATGCATGTCTTACTATTGAATCCATAGCGGGAGTTGGCGATGATGTGCATATCTATATTCCCTAAAGATATTTACACGTAAGTAAATGTTACGATCCCGACTGGAATTTCAAATCTGGTCTCTGATTACTTATTCCTAGCCCTTACAGTAGCGACACATCTAAACTTACAGCAGTTGGCATTCCAAAACGGTCACCCGTCTAGGTACTGACCAGGCCCAATTTTACTTAATTTCGGAGAATCGATGTTTGAACGTGATATCGCAGTAAGGCTTGACATGAAGTAGTTAAGATTGAATTGGAACGGTAAAATAAGGCGACTACTTTTACAAGATTTTCGCAATATAAATTGGAAAGAGTCTGGGAATAGAATTCGGTCTGTGATTAAATTGTTTTATTTCTTTGTGTAATTCTGAGAACGCGAACAAAATAGATAAGATCGGATCATCGTAATAAAAAAAATCATTTATATTACACAACAAATATTTATTTTTAACGTATAATCTACTTTCTTGCGAATGCTCTTGATTTACTGGTTGATATTAACGAAACTAATCGAAACTTAAACACAAAAAATGTCGGCTCAAAAATTAACTATTTATTAGATTAGGCTATAAACTTATTGATCCACCCTTGTACATGTACCTCTGTTGGTAGATCAATAATTCTAAGCCGTATGATCAAAATAAGGACATGTATTTTTTCGATATACTCTCCTTTATTTCCAATAAGTTTGATCCTCTTCTGAATATCGATCACATGGGTCGAACATTATCCAGGAAACATTTCAAACACAGATTCAGTTATTTTCATGTTTATTAACGTACCCTTGTAAATGAACTACTTTCTTAAGACGATCATGTATTTCACGCTAGTGACAGAAATTTGTGTTCGAGCCTAGATAAAAGCCGAAATTATAAATGCTAATTGTCTAGGTCATACAATTCAAACCACATGAAAGATTGGCGCAATAGAATCTTTCCATCCCTATTCCCTATAGGCTTCTACTAATCTAAGACTAAATAAATATAGATTCGTCGAACAAGGCCGACATTGACGCAAGTGTGTAGCACTGAAGTCCGCTTGCCGTAAGCGTGGATGTGAGGATGGTGTAATGAAGGTAATATGAAATTGAAGAGCCACATTCGAATAGCAATCAGGTTCGTTATATTAGCTTAAGTAAATACCCTTGCGTAATCATAAATGGAAAAACTTGTCACATCCGCCCCCTACCAACACAGATTGAACCAGCTCAGTAGGTTAAGAAGCATTCCTCCAATCAAGGACCTATAGAGACTAAGAAAGGAAGACGATAAGTGAGCCTCTCGTTCTGGGTTAGCCAGTAAAATTAAACTTCCCTCGAAATAAATTACATCTCTACAAGTCTATCATTCGCCAAGGCTTAGAATATTGCCGCCCCCATCTGGTTTGCTGCTCCTGCTCTATATTTAGAGATTCTTGTCAAAATCCTAAGAAAAATCTGCAATAATTGATCTGGCATCTCGGCTTCAGTAACTTTCCCATCAACGTAATGCAGCTTCCCTGTGTCATTTCTATAAATATTTTCATGGTAATTGTTCTAATGATCTCTCCTCTATGGTACCAAGATTTAATAAATTTAAGCGCAGCACAAGATTGGCGGTATGGTCTCATCATTTTACAGTGGAAAGGGTTAAATGTAACCGTAAGTTCTATGATAACAGTTTATTCTCTCGCTTTCGAAATCTCTTCCGTTTCAGTGATTTCCAGCCAACTGTGATCTTCAAAAATTTAAATGCAATGCCAATCGGTATCTTGTATTCTTAATTTCTGTACTTTTATTGTTCTTTAAAATGTTTTTGTTTTCTTATATATTTCACTTCCAACCACGCGTCTTAGTGGCTTTGTTGCCTTACTTGGGGTTGAAATGTTTAAAGAAAATGCTAATGCAAAGATTTGTGGAACCATATTTCACGACAAGGACGCTTAGAAATATTTTAATAAACCTTTTGAATATTTGAATATATTTGTTCTATTCTCTTGCGAGTTCTTTGTTTGCTTCTCCTTATTCTATTTAGCGAAACTTCCATCGAGTAAAGTACGATCGTAGACTGAAAAATGTTTTCGATTATCACTAAACGGCTGATTTCGGAAAGTGGATGGAACGAGAAAATGTAATGCCAGAGATTGAATATCATTAAATTGGTCGAAAGAGTTGTTCAAATAACTAGAATATTTGGAATATTTCATAGAGCTATCATGCTGTATCGATATATATTGAGGAAAAATCAGTTACCTACTCCTAAATTTCGTTCATTTTTGTAGCGAAATTACAAGTTTGTGATCTCAACAACTGCGTATTCTACAGAAACGCTCGGCAAAAATAGAAATGGAAAGAATATATATACGTAACATTTCTTGTACCTATTCATTCTTTCATTTAACAGAGGCAGGGGATTTATGACTCTAGTATCGAGGATTTAATATTAAGACATAATATGAAGTTAAAGATTAATCAGTTAGGCATCCTGTTCTCTCTTTCTTAGTAATGATATATTCCGTTGTTATGGAATGCTAGTCGCTGTTTCCGGAAATATAAACAGGTGGTCGAATAAGCTGCGTTTTGCTTATGCACACTTGGGCTACCGGATAGCAGGGAGATATATAAGAGTCCGAACAGAAATGCAAAAGTTATTGAGTCCCTTAAATCCTTGCAAGAAGAAGAATCTATGTTCGGCAAAAACCCTAAAAGCCACACACCCACTCGCTCACACAATAAATAAAAAAATAATTTTACGTATAAATCATTTAGTCTTCTCTGCTCGTTATTCAGCGTTTCTAAGAAATTAACGGATTTAATTATATTTTTTGTGGATACACGTGTTTGAGAAGACGTCCCATTTTACACATACTTCGAGTTACCTCTAACAACCTGCACATTCGAGAGACTTAACAAAAACAATTTATTCCCCAAATGGGTTCAAACGTCTCACTTTGTAAGGGAATCCAACATCTGATCACGCCTGCTATGCCGAGCGGTCTAAAATATTATGGATCAAAAGGTGGTTTCCCCCTGCAAAGAGGTGCACTTGGTTGGACTCTGCCGGAGCGTATTTTTTATTTCGATAAGTCTCACGAATTCACAGGTCGGTAGAAGAATTCACACAGTTAACAAAACAAGGACGTCTATTCAAATACGGGTATCCACTAAAATAACGTTTAGAGTTATGAGGGACAATAACTCTACGCCCGCAAGCTCAGAGCAGTATTTAGATTAATAATAAAAAAAAATTCGATCCATTGGACTCAGTATGTCTAAACTGTATACAACCGCTTTCTCATAACAATAGTTAATAATCGGCTTCGAACCAATGAAACCCGTAGGGCTTAGCGATGATCATTTTTTTTGAAAACCAGTGAAGCTCCTGACGTACCTCGTGTCAAACATTGACCAGTAACTTGGCTAGTAAATAGTCGACAGATAAACAGAGTGATAGCTGGTTGTCCAGAAGACATGTCTGTATATCTATCTGTATATCTCAATCTGCTCATATCTATTTATATCAATCTGACTATTTCTATCTATCTAGGTGAGCCTTGATAGTGGAAGACATCGGCTGTGAGTTGTCCCGAAGAGAGACGGGCTCCACCAAGTCTAACTGTCCAAGATACGCTACGCACGTATGAATACATCTCGGGCTTTATTCATCGATATGTGAAAGGAATTGGCTGGTTGTTCAGGTGCGCAGAGACCCTACGACCGCACTCGTTCTTGGAATTGCTGTTAATAATAGTGATGTTCATGAGCTGGATAAATAGAAAATATAGAATACTATCAACTTTATTTGCCCAAACACTAGATATTGTAAATTTTTTATTTCTTTTTTAGCATTTCATATCATTCGACTGCTGTCAGTAGTAAATATCCCATGATGCCGTCACCAGTCTAGGCGCCATAACGGTCATTATGTAAATTGCCCTCCCGAACATGACATTGTCAATCATCTCTTATTAAAAGGTTATCTGCTGTCACATAATCGAAACTATGTGAAGATATTTTTCGAATAACAGATAGCGAAACCAAAATAGCTGAGAGAGTTTTCGACACTGTAAACATCGATTGGTGAACAGTTTAATTAATTTAGGATTTCAAGGCTGATTTAGCCAAGGCGTCGTTCATGAAAGCCGATCTCTCGAGGTGCAAGTTCATATCTCAAAGGACATACATTAGTTTTCAATTTCAAGTCGAAGAGTGTATTATTTCTCTTAACAGATGCTACAATATAAAGGGCTTCTTCTTCTTCTTCTTCTTCTACTACTACTACTACTACTACTACAATAATAATAATAATAATAATCATGATGAAAATTGTAACTACTGATGTTGTCAAGAAAAGGCAACACAATTACGCAAAACCGTAAGAAATTATTGAATACGGTAAAGAGAGTATCGATCCCAACTGATTTGATAAAAAGCAAAAATAATTAGATCGAAATACGTTTTTTGTTTGTTTAACAGCATATCAACTCCTTCTGGGTTCCGTCCTCGGTATGAAGATAAACTACATCCGCGTCCTGGGTAAAACAATAAACTACATCCGCAACCAGGGTAAGATGAAAAATTACGTCCAACAGCAAGGACTCCGATCAGAAGGTTTTGAGAAGCGTGGAACCACCTCTTAATTGCTAATATTTCCAGGTCCACCCTGACCCGGGGTGGTAGCACCTCTTAGCGTCCCAGCTATGGGAAAATAGTTAACCCCCAAATTCTGGTCAAAACACTATGAAAGTGTAAAAATAAGTTTTAATACCAGAAATATTTTGTAAAAAAAATGAGTACCAACAATTTATATTTGAAAAACAAATATTATCAGAAATACATTTTTTGAAAAAAAATATCCCCAGTGAAGGAAAATTCTTTACCAGAAACAGATTTTTGAAGGAAAAAATATTACAAAAAATAGATTTTTGGAACAAAAATATTACCAACAATGAAAGTTTTTTTTAACATTGAATAACCCTTTGAGGTTCATATGCCGTAAAACAAATCAAACCAAACCAAACCAAACCTTCTGGGTCATTTAAGGGTCATTTTCTTGGGAGCATTAGTAATTTCTTTCGCAAAAATGGATAACTGGTAATCTTTTACTATGAAAATATATAACTGGTATTTTAATGTAAAATGTATTTTTTATACATTCATAGTTTTTTTTTTTTATTCCAGTTTGGGCGTTAACTATTTGCCCATAGCTGGAACCCCTAACAGACACTACCACAGGTTAGGATGAACCTGGGAACAGCAGCAATTAAGGGGTGGTTACACGCTCCTGAAAACCTCCGAATGAGAGGCATTGCAGCTGGATGTAGTTTATCGTCATACCCAGGACGATTCGAAAATCTTCGCAGTAAAAATAATAGTAATATTCAAGTTCGTATAGATACGAAATTTTTGTGAGTAAAAAAAAATAGATATAAATAACTAGGAATAATGAAGAGCGAATCGAGCCAAAGTTTTGTAATAGAATTCAACAACAATAACATATAGAAAAACTAGTTTTCTAATTAATAGGAAAATATGTTTCTCGTGCCATTTTTAAAGTACTATTCATAAAGCTTAATGACAACTCTCCAAATCCATTGTTTCGTATTTTGTATTCCTCATCTAACGCGCTGTATCTTTTACAAAACATTGGCATCACATTCATTTGTTTGCTATTATTCTTCTGATGTTTCTACGTATCTTGTTGTAGGTTTTAAAATAGACTGATGCACGCCTTTGTTACATGTTAGCAAATTCCCGAAGGCATTGTGTTACATGGTGAATTAAAGTTCCTCCAGGCACCACTATTGATCTGTTTTAGCAATGCATTATAAACCAACCCTCACCTCATCTGTACGAGGATATATTGCCAGACTTACTATCATAACTGTTATTTTTCCAGTATGCAAAACATAATATATATGTATCTTTGCAGAAAAATGCAAATCAGTATTCATTTTCGATAGCCTACAAAAAATGTCCATTCTGTCAACGTTAATCTATCACAATGGCCCACGCTCATAACTAAATTACTAAATTAGGTTTGTACCTGGGAATTGGCTATATTTAGTCCCTATCTTCTTATAATGTATTTTGAACGGCAACCAGGACCGTTTGTTTGTCTCTTTTTTATTTCCTCTTATTATTTGATATTATGGTAATTTTCTAAGCGTAGCTTAGATGTGGTACAAGGGCGAAAATATAGAGTACCCAGCGAGGATCGAACTCACTAAAATCTTGCCCTCGTGGCACAATGTCGAAAGTATGGAGCACCCAATGAGGATCTTACGCACTACTCATTTGTAATTGTTTTAACGAGACAAGCTTGTTAACCATTACACAACGTCGAGGTGCCGTAGTGATTTACTAAGAGTAGCTTAATTGTGGCACAAGGGCGAAAGTATGGGGCTCCCTGTGAGAATCGAACCCAATACTCAGTCGTTATTGATGTAAGAAGACAAGCTTGTTAATCATGACACCATGTCGAAGTTCCCATATTATTTGGTATAATGTGCCGCAGAGGAATGTCATGAAATGAACTGTGTGGGTCACTTCCTGTTAAGTTGAAGTCCACTTTAAATAAATCCACGCCATCGACACTTTCTTCTACTCTGATTTTCTTTCACCTTCAACCAATTCTTGCAAAGCCAAATGGCGATATGGAATGGATAACGGGAGCAGGTTTTGGTTAAACTGGAATCTTCTCGACCTGTACTTGAATGTTGGCTGTGAATTTAGTAATCAACGCTATCGTCAAAAAGGAAACAAGTAGCAAAAAAGAAACTAAATTCTTGGATACGAGATAAAGCCGACGACAACTTGCTATTAGGCAGTACAATAATTATAGAAAAATGTTGGTGATGGTGGAAGACTTTTATAATGAATGGATTACACCGTCATATATGCGTTTATGCGTTCTTTTAGAATATCTTGGCCTTTTTTGTTAGGCTTCACCTGCTACTGTTGTATTTTGTAACGGAGACATGTCACTATAGATTTTGGCTTCTACAAGGAGGAACCACTTCTGCTGTGTATGTGAGTCTGCGTTTTTCCATAAGAAAATAATTTTAGTGAAAATCATTTACAAAATCAGAATAAAAAATTTGCTTTATGTCGGGAATGTCTAGAAGGAAAAAAATCCTGCCAATTCTCGAAGTACTGCGAAGATGAATTTCATTATTTAGCTAAGGAAACATCAGTTGACATTGTATTTATTTCACTGATACATATTCAAATATTTTTAGATAATAAAATTAAAGAAATAAAATATAATTCAAAATTAAATTAATATGAAAATAAAATACGAATCAAAATAAATAATAATGGTTGACAATTCTAAATCTAATCTATATAATATTAAAATTATAATATTGTATGCGTGTACGCATGTGTATTACCGAGATAAAGCTTAAATGATATATAATACCTCAACCAATTTGGGAACATACTGTACTTTGAATAGCAAATCTTAATACAATTAGAAAAGGGGTTCTTTAGCAAGGATCATTTTTCTGTTCTACGGCATTTATATAGGAAATTCAGTATTTGTTTTCAATACACATTTTTCTATTAATCCGCTTATATAAGCAAATAATTTCATATTGTATTCCAACTATTATGTATGTAAAAAAATTATAGACATTAATAATACCTCATAGCAACATTATTAAAAAAATATATGTTCATAACACAACATATATTCTGACAACACCACTACATTAGAATTTTTATACAAAAAAGATTACTTGAAAAGTTAAGAGGCTATAATGTATCAATTATGTGGTAAATAAATAAATAGATGCACGCTGATTTGCCGCCGTAACAAATTATAAATAAATCAAAGTAAGAAACAATTATGTATAATAAAATATGATCTACGCCTTTTTGTGCTATTACTCTAATTTTCCACGCAATGTGTTACCTATGACGCAATGTGGAACAATAAACCCTCTTTTAAGGACTTTAAATACAAATTGAAATGTGTTATTAATAATAAAATTGATAATATTGTTACCTCATTATTTTCTTTCATGAACTACTTTTAAAAGAAACGCATCATGTTTATGGATGATCTAGTACAAAATAAAAGTTAAAGTCAATACTAGTTAAAAGTAATTGAAATAGCAAATAATGTTTCATCTAATTCAAAAAAGAATTAACAAGAAAGTAATTGCGCTATCAAAATTAAGAAGAGATGACAATGTTTCATCAAACAAAAAATAAAAAAAAACATAATAATGTTACTACAGATACTTATATTAGAAAAAACGAAATGAAATATGGCGTCGAACGAAACAGAGAGACGAGTTATGGGTCAGAGTAGCTTTTTCTGTAAATTCTGTTAGCTCAGATTTAAAAGCAACTAGACGTTTAGCAGGCCTCTCAGAGGTAAAATATATGAGAATTCCAATCTGATTGGGAACTTATGCTTTCGATCCTTAGCTGTTGACTCATTCGATCGATCTGAAAATAAATTAGTGATCTAATCTAATAATTATAAAGAAAGTAAATATAAGTAAAATATTAATAACAATGCTACTTTTAATTAAGGATCATCCCTGGGCGCAAATTGAGTTTCAAATCCTCTTTGAACGATTTTTATATGGGGCCTTCTTCATAAATTGGTCAACTCTAGCATTTTGTCGAAAGTATTTGCCGATACCACTAATCCACACTCGATTTCTCTTTAGAATAGACCTACCCAATGCCTGGCTCGAGTACAGGACACATTCTACAATGTTATGTCTTTACAACAGTTAGATAAAGCTAAAGAAAATGGAGTGATGCTGACATATGTTGGCTGAAGCAGCTCAATCCTCACTTTCAGCCCTGATTTCAAAACTTGCAGTCTTGTAGGTGATGAGCTATTTTCCACTCAACAGCGTGGAAAGTATTTAGAAATCCATTTTTTTTGTTCTCTTCAAAGAGACGACACACTGCATCCACGGAGCTGAATCGCGATTATTTCTTCGGTGGTCAAAAGTTAAGTAGTGTTTCACTATGACAGATTTTACAGCAGATTTGCCACTCTACCTATAGACTCCCTCGTAGGTACTTCCTCTATTGAGTCCGTATTAACATCTTCAAGTCAAGCATCAATTGTTATCTGTGCTCCTTATTTGCATAAACCCCGCTTCCTACCAACTTCTTTTTCAACCATTTCACAGACCTCACTAACTTCGACTGTAATCCTCTACCTAAAAAAGATGACTGCATGCCTCTGTAGACTTCTTTATATAAACAAGGCTGAAGAACTATGACCATCTGTGTATGTCTCGAAAGATCTGTTACTATCCTAGAGTAAGCTTCGAATGTGTACAGCAATAATAAAAAAGATATTAATTTTCGTACGATACTAAGTGTTGTTAGGGAGAATATTTCCCTACAAGTTTGGACTCGGCCTAAAGACATAAAGATACTCCTACATCAAGAGGAGTAGCAGGAGGAGCATTAGCCTTTGCTGAAAACAGTCATTTACGGCTAAACCTCCTCTTCACTAGTTTCTATTCTACATCTATGTTTCCCTGTATCAAAAGGTAATAAACCTTTTGTTAAACCAATTCCTGTTTTCTACTGTTGTTTTTGATAACTCAGTTACAACACTTAAGTAGTGTGTTTGGAGCGTTAAAACTAATCACCTGCTCTTTGCTACTTAAATGGTTCCGTATGCTTTCCATGTCCATGCTAGACCAACTAAGTGGATAGTTTTGAAAGAATATAATACAAATATTAATAGATTTCATGGACTCTCTTCTGTTCGACACCTTCTATACCGAAAGGAAAGTTGTTCCTTTCAAGTAATTTTAATTACGTCAAATAATGTTCTTTACGCCGTTCACTTTTATATTCTATGCTTTAATTAATTCGGAGATGGCATTAAAGAAAGAAAATAAGAAAACTCAAAATGACTCATTTAATGACATCATTAGGCATGTATTATGCCATTTGTGATGTAAGTTCAGCGTTAAATTAATTCCCTTTTTTCAGGCTCACGGCCGTATCACGTTGAAACACCGGTTCTCGTAC
Organism: Acanthosepion pharaonis; assembly: GCA_903632075.3. Lineage (NCBI taxonomy): Eukaryota > Metazoa > Mollusca > Cephalopoda > Sepiida > Sepiidae > Acanthosepion > Acanthosepion pharaonis. The sequence goes on along the minus strand of CAHIKZ030000336.1, from coordinate 1,676,989 downwards.
GATGACCAAAGTTAAGCAACGTCGAGTCAGTTCTCGAAAGATCTACTACTAACGGGTGACAGTTTGGGAATACCAGGTGCTGTAAACGCGGTTATGCTGTGAGTGTAATGGATAATGGCTCGGGGTTGATAATCGGAGAGTCGAGTTCTAATTCGCATTGGGGTCGTTATATTCACTTACGCGCAAATACGCTTGAGAATGGTATGAATCCACCTTTTTCCCCAAGCTATGGGTTAATTAATAAGATTTGTATCATTAAATCAAAGGAGTAAAAAACCGCAGAAAATAAGTCATTCTTTTATTCGTAGTACGAATTCCCTAACACGATCACGCGTCCCGTAAGTCTTCCGAGTTGTAGAGGCACCACATATACAGCTGCCGCAGTAGGAGGGGTGTGTTTTGGGAAAGAGAGCCTTACGGAGCCCAACCCTCTCTGGGTTGGAAATGAAAGTAGTTAAATTGGCATATACAAGAAGGCCTTTTTTATTAACATATGTCACTGCCATCTTTACTTTCTCTTACAAAAGAACTTATCAAGACATTTATTCATCCAATACAAGGATGACACTGAAAGTAGCTGGTTACAGAATGAGGTGATTGAATTTATGTAAGACGAGAAAGTAATTTCAAATTATGAGGATATGTAGGATGTATACTGTTTGAAACTAGAAGAGGTTAAGATTGTCATAGATGGGGAAGAATTCATTCGGGAGACTGGACCCTGATTCTTGGGAATAGGCTGCCCGAGGAATAGAACTTCCTTCCGAGCAACACGCTGAAACACCGGTTCTCATCGTAGTTAAGCAACGTCGAGCCTGGTCAGTACCTGGATGGGTGACCGTTTGGGAAGACCAGGTGTTGTAAACTTGGATATTCGATTGGTGTAATGGATGATAGCTCAGAATTGCTAATCGGATAACAGGTGTTCCAAATCCATTTGGGTTTGTTATATTCACTTATGTGCAAATACCTTGGGGAAAGCCATGAATCTACCTCTTTTCTCCCCAGCTATGGGTTAATTAATAAGAATTGTATCACTGAATCATTATCTAAAAAAATAAAATTCTTACAATCTAAAAATATTTGTTGGCTTTAAATAATCTGTAACGGGATGATAAGACGTAAAAAACAAATCAATCAAGATAACTTCCTCCTTACTAATGGAATCCTAAGGAAATGGAGTGATTCGTCCCAGTGTAGGTGGCAAAACGGATCCCAAGTTTAAGGGTTTGAAATGGTGGAAGACATGAATATATTTCTTCAGCATATTTACAGTAGAAATGGCGATAGTGAGACGCTTGTGATGTGTTGTATTTGAGAAACGGGGTTGTAAAGTGGGAACTAATTGATCATCCAAGGGAAAACCTTTAGATGAACGAAACTTTCCTATAGGGTAGTGAATCTCGTTAAATATTAAGAAGGGACTCGAACGGACAGCAATGTGCCGAGAGTATCACGAATCGAACATATGAGCAACATGAAAGCTTTAAAGAAACTGTGAACTAAAATGTCACTATTACTTCAAATCAGAAAAGTGATAGTTGAAATTTCCAGACACAGATAATGAGATATACCGAAGGGCTAGAAGGAAAGAGCAAGATGGCGAATTCATTTGGTTGGCTAGAAAGCCGAATGGAAAAAACAACAGGCGTTGCTAAAGAGTCAGGCGTTGGAAATCAGAGAGACTAGTTCAAATTCCAGTGGTGTTTGTTATATTCGTTTTTGAGCAATGCTATTGAGAAAGGTATAAATCAATCCCTTCTCTTCCAGCTATGGGTTAAATAGTAGGATGTATCATTATAGTATTATTATTCCCTACCTCAATTCTTGCAATCCGAAGATATTTTCTGGTCGATAAAAACAAATCAAGCTATCAATCTACACGATTTTGAATTAAGAGTTGTCCTTCACATAACTTACTATGATTAAAGAGCACTAATTTTAACCCGTCAAGATTTCACGGTTTTGTATTCGTTAAAGACTTCTATATTTCTTTTTTTCTTTCACTGAAAGCAGGGAGCGTCTGTAATATGTCTTTTATCTTCTCACGTCACGAAAATGGAATAGTTCATTATTTGTGAGGGATTAACAGTCTTACAAACAGTCTTACGAACCAACGAGGGGAGGAATAAGCACAATTATAATAATGATGTTTTATTCAACTATTTATACATGGCTGCGTTGAGGGAAGAACGGATGGTTACATGTTTTTCTTAGATGATCAGCGCGTATTGCATAATGATCAGGAATCCCGTGACCCATGAGGATCGTAGGGGGGGGGACACCACATATGACGCAGCTGCAGTAGAAGTGGTGTTTCTTGGTCAAGATAGACTGACGGAGCCAAATCTTCCAAGGCCAGTTTTTGAATTCAGAGTTACCTTTTCTTAGACCGGTTGCCACCCAAGGCTATAGAACCCAGTCTTGTCTGTCATTTATCCCTAGCTGGAGGAGAGAAGAGTATTTATAGTAGCACGTAAGTGAATGTAATAGATCCGAATGGAATTCTTCAATCCGAGATGATATCCATTACTCCACCGTGCTTCCAGAATTCAAATTAAATTTGCACTTTCGACTTTATTTTGAAGGTTTCAAAGGGTAAGAACAAATCAGAAGAGTTGCCATGAAAATATTTGTATAAAAGACAAATGCCAGCCACGTCAGGTCGGAATGAAAGGTACTAAAGTTAAGATGCCAGGACTAGATTGATTAGATTATAGACCTTTCTTTGAATTATGTGAAGAATCTTGAGATATGCAACAGGCGCACCAAACCAAATATAGCAGCAGTAATTAATGTACGAACGAATAGTATATAACACCGGGTCATGACCCATTTCTAAAAAAAAACAAAAAAACTTTTAATTTTCTTTTTCTTTTCCGCTTAATTTGGATCGAACGGTAAAGCCCTCAGGACTTACAATTTTTTTTTTTTCGAAAAAAAGATTATGTATTTTGCTATTGAAACCAAATTAATCGTTCACTTGCCAGTAATTTACAATCACCCGAGGAGACGGATTGCTATACGTCGAAACACGACTGCAATTGTGTAGCGATTTTTACATGTTTTTTTTTAATATCGTAAAATAAATATTGTTCTACTCTGTAATGAATCCTCTATTAAATTAAATGTATGAACGTTGGAATGGTACTCTATTCGTTCTCATATTACCTATATATATATATATATATATATATATATATATATATATATATATATATATATATATATATATATATATTGTTTATTTTCGTGAACATGATCATTGGAAATTCAACATTTCAGCACTAAATCAACTCTTTTTAGTTCATCAATATATTATAAAAGTCATGATGAAGTGATTAACACGCGTTATCTGAAATATTCATTCATCAATTTCAGTCCTCATTTCAATCCTGTATTTTCGTTCTAAATTCATCGTATCAGCGATTGTAGAGCATTTCTTAAAGAACTTGAATTAATTTCTTTGTCTAATCAAAGTTGTTTAGACTTGAAAGCACACTTTTCTTATCTTCAGCATATTTTTGTTCCTCCAGTACCCACAGGGACAAGCTAGAGTTTATATTTTATAAGTAGACCTTTGTGACTCTTTAAGTATGCGCTCCACCAGGAGCTCATATGGTTTATGAATTTAGAGTTGTCTTTCTCCTAGACTGGTTGCCAACCACGGATATAAAGAATCCAGTATGTTCATTTATTTAACGAAGCTTTTGAGGGGATAGAATAGATGGATTCATATTCATAAGAGATGGATTCAAGAGTATTTGTACGAAAGTGAAGCAACTATCTCTACCGGGATTCGAACATGACTCGCCGATTTTCTCGTACCAAAACTCTAAACACCACTTTCACACCATTTTCGCCCAAGATTATTTGAAAACAGACGCCTTTACATGGAAAAAGAAATGAAGGAAAAACAGGAAATCCCTAACAGAAAACATGTATTATGTCCCTTGTTTTGCCTCGCTTTCAATTCTCGCCCATCTCTGAATATCACAAAATCAATGAACGCATTTCACAGGTTTAATCTGAGAAACCTTTTAAGTTATTTTTGTTTGCTTTCTAACGTAAGATCCGATCTATGCCGAGTAAATAATTCGAAACTTTAAGAAGGTATACAAGTGAATAAAATTTGTGTCACATGTAGATAAGTCGAAGGCAGTGTTAAATTTGAAGCTTGTTCGTTCCTAGCTATTATTGGGCCCAGAAAAACAGTTGCCATGGTTACGAATTATCTAGCAGAAAGTTGTGTAAATACAAGCAATACTGAACTTGGATGGAACAAATTCAAAGATAAAAACATGAAAGTCCAAATTTTATTTATATTATATACATCTCTAATGTTGTCCGTCCTGGGTATGACGATAAAATACATCCGACAGCAAAGTCTCTAATCTGATTTGAGGGGCCTGGAAATACCTCTTAATTGCTGGTATTCCCAAAACCATCCTGACCCGGTGTGTAAATAGTTAACCATGTGTAAATAGTTAACTCCCAAACTGGGGTCAAAATATTAGAAAAGTGTAAAAATAGGGTTTAATACAAGAAATACTTTGTAAAAAATTATTACCAGCAATAACTGTTTGAAGAAAAATTATTACCAACAACACATTTAAAAAAAAAAAAATATTACCATTCTCTACATTTCAAAAAATTACCAGCTATACATTTCTTAAAAAAATATTAACAGCAATAAAAAACTTGTAGGCATTAAATAATCCATTGAGGTTGATATACCGTAAAAAAAACCCAAACCAATCTAAAGTTGTGTTATATTTATCTCAGCGCCCAATTATAGAGAACGCAATACATGATGCATATTTATATGATACATGTTTTAAATGATACATTTTTTAAATGATACATGTTTTAAATGATACATGTTTTGTAAGATATATATTTTACCAGATACATTATACATGAAACGTGATATATGATTAAGATTAAAGTGGGATTTGGTAAAAGTACACAATTTGCTAGAATCTATTTGGTACTTCCAACTTTAGGATTCGACTCAAGAAGCAAATTATGATGCCTCCACCCACCGTCAAGGGAGAGATAATGTCTTCATGGATGGTCGTCTGCGGATCTAGCTTATTAATCAAGACCAAATAACAAATACAGATTTATAGGGAGTTAACCATGCTCCCAATCGTAGACATTGTAGGACTAACTTGTCTTCAATTGTAGGACAAGGTAGAGTTTAAAAGGCATGCAAAAATTGATCTTTCCTTCTAGGCACTTCTGTTTGATAAGGACTCCAGCTCCCTCCCTACTTTTACCCTGACCCAGTAATGTTTGGTTTAGCGGTATATCAACTCCTTATGGGTCATTTAATTTTCTTGGGAGCAATAATAATATATGTATATATTGCTGATAATTTTTCTTACTATGAAAATATATTGCTGGTATTTTTACTATAAAAGTCTATTTTATACTTTCATAGTGATTTGGCACAAATTTGGGGGTTAACTATTTGCTCATAGTTGGGACCCTAACTGGTTCTAACCCCCAGGGTCAGAGTGGACCTGGGAACAACAATAATTAAGAAATGGTTCTACGCTTCTCAAAACCTCGGTATTAGAGACCTTGCTGCTGGATGTAGTTTATCATCATGCCCAGGAGGCACCCAGGGTAGCAGCACCTGTTAGGGTTCCAGATATGGGCAAATAGTGAACTACCAAACAAAAATCAACAGATCCTTTTTGTAGTGAAATTACCAACTCTAATTTTTTTAAAAAAAGCAAACAATAGATTTTATCTACAAACTATATAGCTAAAAAACATGCGTTTAATCTGAAAATATAAAACTATTTAAAAAGTATCTGTAGTCAAAGCCATAACATTACGTACAAATATTTATATTTCTGCATTAAATAACCTATAGAAGTTGACAGATCGCTAAACTAAATCAACCAATCAGCTTTTACCTTTCACTCGAAGAAAGTTAAATCTTTGTCTGTGATGGTGGGAGGCATTCAAAAAGTTATTTTTTTGGTTTGGTGTTTGCAGGTAAATTACATGCAGAATTTTTTTTTTTTAATATAAACTTTTTATATTTGAAAAATAACTTTTTGTCGTAAAAGAAAATGTCAGGTGTTTCCCAATCCGTAAGTTCATAAGATTAAACTAGAAATGTGACAATTCACTGTCTGATATTCAACTATTCATTTTTAAAAGAAGTGAAAAAAAATTCTTGTTGAATATGAGAGAAACTTTCGGTCGTTTTGCCTTTGATCTGTTTTTTTCAGAGGAAAAAAAAAAGTTTCACCTGGCTAAGAGTGCTGCTTTGCAAGTGAATATCTAAATGTCGTCTACGCTTCCAGTTGCTAAATATTTTCTTTTTTACAGAATTCAGCTGAATCAAATAAAAGTTTTCGAATTTTTTTTTAACTGCTTATAGCTACAGGATAAAATATTATTTGTAATCACGTGGTATGTTTGCAACAACGCCTGCACCGAATTTATCACGCATGCAAATTTCCTACGTTTATTTTGGGTAGTTTTTTTCCTGGGGCCTGGTTTATTGATATTTAAGGCGTGTTCCACGCTTTTTTCTTCACACGTTTTATTTAAGACTCAACGCTGTTCATCTCCTGGACGCTATAGATCAATTACAGGCCAGTAAACAATTGTTTGTTTAAATTTAGAGGCATTAAGACAGAATAAAGTGTTGAGAGATTGAGTGAATAGAAGATTAGTTCGAGAAAATATTTTACAAGTCTAGACGTACTTCAACGCGAACTGTCGTTGACCATGATTTTCAATGCCCATCTTGGCGTACTATCGACAGGTAATGCCATGCTTTTATGCGAAATAATCCACAATACTTAGAAAAATTAAGACTAAAATAATAAATATTTCTTCTCTTTTTCTCTCTCCCTTTCTCTCTATCTCTAATCTATTTAACTCTCCTTCTCTTTTCACTACAAATCACTCACTAATGCCAATATATTTTCCGGATTACTGTAATATCCTTCCCATATATGTCAATGTTTCCGAGAAGGCTCAGCAGTTCTTTGGGATTTACTTATAAAATGCTTTTGCATAATCTATAAAACAGAGATATATATCCTTTTGTATTTGAATTGTTTTTCTTATATCAATCAGATGATAAATATTTGTTATTTCGTTTCTTAATACTTCGCTTAGCTTTTGTAAGGCATCTTTTGCTATGCATTTTCGGATTTTCATTGTTTTCTGTTAAAACACTTTTCATATATTTAAAGTGTCGTACTTTGGCGGTACGTTTGAGTAATGGATAGCGGCTCGGATTAAGAAATCGGTGAACTGAGTTCGAATTCCAGTCGAATTCATTATATTCACTTGCGTGCTAATACCTTTGGGAAAGTTATGTATCATCTTCTCTCACCCCGTTATGGATAAAATAGTAGGACTGACTAGGTGGCAACCGGTCTAGGAAAAGAAAACTCTTAAATAGTTGGGTCCCATCAGGCTATCTTACCCAAGAAACACAACTTTTACTGGTAACGGGATTCACAATCGACTTGTTTAGGTATTCAAATGAAGCTGATCATTAAACCACAACTTCGGAATAAACCTAAGTTTTGTATCTAAAGAAGTAAAAAAAAGAGTATATTTTATCATCTATGCAATAAACAAATAACAAAGACTTAAAGCGATTGAAAAGCCTTAACGCTAAAACACTATTCATCAATTATTTAGGCCACTACTAACCATCGGTATATCATACCCGATTTTGAAAATATCAAAAAAAAAATATTAAATATAAATCTTTATTTGAAATATTTTACATGCAGGCACTTCAAGCTTTGTACTTTGAGTTAACATTAATAGGAACTGAAAAACATATTATTTAGGTAAGAAAACCAGGTACTGAAAATTGTAATTAAAAATAGGAAAAATTGTGCTGGGTACTATATACCCATGGTTAGTGTTCTAGGGTTAATAACGAACATTTCAGTAATGGCATTTTGCAGTATTAACATCAAAAGATAATTACATATAATTATATAAATTAATCAGCATGTAATTCCAACGATGAAGAACAATCTAGAAACATAAAGAATTCTTCCTTAAATTATCTATTTCTCTCTTTTTACTGTTTCTATTCTAAAATAACTCTTGCATCCACTATTTTTTTTATCAAAGCTCACTTTTAAACAACAAATATTTCGTATGTCTGTTTGAAATCCAGTAACAAATAAAATATATTAAGAATTTTGTCTGTCTATTTGCAATTTCTCTGCGTAAAAGTATTAAATAAAATTGTTAAAATCAAATAACTTCTATCAATAAGTTTCTGTTTTATATCTTGTACAACGTTGTTTAAGCTGTGGTCGACCGCCCGACGCGCGCCGCCTTTGTCTAAGAAAGTACAACGCTCAAAAATGTATTTGCACTATTTTAAGATAACAGATATTTCAAATAGCATGTACACATTATAAATCCATGGGTGACAGCAGTATGAAGAATTTTCCGGGTTTTCAAAGTTTTACTTTAAATCCGGTTATTTAAATTCGAAGAAGTATGCCGCAAATAAAATTGTCATGACAGAATGTGCATAGAATTTATAAAGATAAATGTTTTCAACAAATCATTGAAAGAATTGTCGTTTTAATAACGTCAATGTTAAAAACAATAGTATTGTGAAACGTATGTGGCATGTTACGAGATCTGGATTGAAGAGTTCTTAAGATAATCTCTATTAGATGTCTTATTTCTCATGAAACATTACAAGCTAGTCTGCATAAATAGTGACTTTGCTTTTCTTTGTTTTAACTTCCGATAGCAGAAAATTCAATCACTGCAGTTCTCTAACTCAATAGAGACTGATGAATGGTACTAATATACAAAAAGAGTCTTTCGCAGGAGCGTCTTCTAAGATATATATATATATATATATATATATATATATATATATATATATATATATATATAAGAATGTCAATTACAAATTTTTTTTATTTTATAATTGATGAAAATTCAGTTTTATCTGTGAGTCAAGCCATGGAAATCCCCACACCCCGATTAGTCAATGCCAAAATTCTATATTTCGGATGATGAAACGCGTCGGCAAAAAGATAAGTACAGTTTTACTATTGTCTACTTTATTCAATTTGTCTTTTCTACAAGAAAACGGACGCTGGAAATGTGACACTGAATCGGAAGACGTATATTCGAATAGTGGAAGAAAACTTCCTAAAGCTAAACAATGTATCAAGAAACAAGGAAATCTGGATAGAAAAAGAAAAGAAAAGAATGATAACCTGCTATCTAGTACCTATCCTCCTATATGCCAGTGAATGCAAGAAAAATTCGTCACATTCCTTTACGAAAATTTCAGTTAAAACATAATTATATATATATATATATATATATATATATATATATATATATATATATATATATATGTGTGTGTGTGTGTGTGCATATTTAGGCATCATATCTTAATTCAAACATGTTTCATCGAATAATATAGATATATTATGTCTATTTTTATAATGATCCTTTCCGTTTTATCTAATCAGTTGCTTAATGTTAAGATGAAATCAATCAAGGAAGGCGACGTAGTTTTTTCTACTTTCGATTTACTCCAGGGTGAATTAAAATGACAAATTTATTGTAACAATGATAAAATCTGCATTTCGCCTGATGGTGATTTCAAAAAAAAAAAACACCCGTGAACGCTTTCTATTATAATTATTTTCAAACTTAAAATTTATCCGTTGTATCTATGAAATGTTTTGCAAAACAAACGTTCCAACATAAGGTAGCTGAACAGAAATTGGTAGGAATGCAAAATGACATTAAATGTTTGTTTTATAATATATATATATATATATATATATATATATATATATATATATATATATATATATATATATAAAAAGATGACTGATAATTGAGGATAATTGAGGTTTCCAATACTATAAAAAGAAATTTAGTAATACACGATAATGAAACTTTTCTCAAACTGAAATTAATTTATAAATTAACCAGAAAAGTCCAAGCCATTTTTAACGTCGTATAGGAGGAAGTGATGATTAATATTGATGATTTCGCAAAAGCGGCCGATGTGGAAGTTTTGAGGTCGCATTGCTCTTGACGAATGCGAGTGCGTTGCGCACACATATTAGTCATAGTTCGAGAAGCGGCGAGGAAACAAGACGGTGTAATCAGCTCCGATGGGGCTGTTTGCTTCATGACTTTGAGGTAGGCTTGCCCGCAGCCGCATTAAGTCACCGAATACGTCAAGTGTCTTGGGATAATGCTGTGAGTGAATGTACCGTCAGTCATGACCCTAGAATCTCTCCTTTTGTATCCGCCAACATGTCCTGAATGGTGAGGCTTTAATGGCGTCCATAGAGGAGGAAAAAAGCTGAAACTGTTAAGATGTTTGCCGTACTCTTCCAGGTTTCTCATGCAACAGTCAGATTTCGCCTGCATCATATAAGCAAGGCGTAAACGTTCAACAAGTGGGTATGCCGCTCGGTAGCCAAGAAGCAACTCGTTGCTTTCTCGACCCCGAAATGTACCTATGTTTATTCGAATGTTTACCAGTGGCCAAAAGTGTGTCCTGTATGACACTTTCAAGTGTGCAACACATTGGTTGTCACTACAGGATATTTTGCCTCACCCTACAGAATCACCTCTACACATACGCAAGATCACGCTACGTGTCTAGTGGACAAGTCGGCATATCGTGCACTATGACCTGCTACCAACGAGACAAACCATCTCTACAGACCTGTAATCGCAGCAGTTTGAACGTGTGCAACAGGCACTGAAGCAGGAGTAAGCATTGGTTAATAGCAAGGATGTACTGATTTTTTCCATGACAGTACCAGACGTCGTGTAACGCTACTGGATTGGGATACCATACGGCTGTTTGGGATGGGAGACATTGTGCGACCCACCCTTCCTCGGACCTTGCGCCAACAGATTACAACCTCTTCCATTCCATGAATAACCACCGTGAGAAATCCTTCGTAGATGAAGCAGATTTGTGGCAAGTACTAAAAGACCTCTTTACGTCCAAGCCACACGATTTTTGCCGCTAGAACATTGTGCAGTTCGAGGCCCGTTGTCAAATGTTTCTTGATGCCGATAGGAATTATTTTGATGACTAACGATATGTCAAATTTACTGTATACATTTATGTTCTAATAAATCAAAACCAGGACTTTTTTGGTTACCTTGTAGTTATACTAGATTGTATAGAAAGAAGGTATCAATTTAAACGGATTAGAAAAGTATGTATTAAATTCTATTATACAGTAAGTAGATTTTTTTTTACAGTAAGGTTCACGCTCTAGAAGGGCTGGGGGCCACTCTAGGTAGAGGGTTATATTAAGGGGTAGTTTATATGAATAGGAAGGGAAGATAACGGTTGACTCTTGACTTGAACAGGTTAAGATTGTAGTGATCGGGGGAATATCCTCTTGGGAGTCTGTTCCATAGTGCAGTAGTTCGAAGGAAGAAGCTGAGTGGAACTTCTCGCCGATGGAGTGAATGAGGGTGGTTCGTTTCTATGGGCCTAACCGTGAAGGTCATACCCGGTGGAACCGAGAGATGCTGTTTTTTTTTCCGAGCACTGTCTACGGTAGTAGCGATAGAACATTGACAGACTCGTCACACCCCTCTTATGAGAGAGAAGATGAAGTATAGAAAATAATTCTTCTCCGACAAGGACTCGGAGACCCGTCTTAACTCTATCAAGACTGGAAAGTGAGGACTGAAGGAGTAGAAGTCAGGTACTTACTGGAGCGGTACAGAAAGTCGATCATTTCACCTGTATGTTTACTGATGGATCGTATATAGGAATTCCTCTTGAGATCGTGTGTGAAGCCCAATATCCTCTCAAGGTACAGTGCCACTTCAAGGGGACATTTGTCCATCGTGTCTGGTGCTAGTTATGGGTTTGATAAGCGGTGATGGAATATAACCAGTTGGCTTAGTTTCTACCGAAACCATTAAAATGTTATTTTTTTTATTAACACTAACATTATATTCAAGTAAGAATGATTAAAAGACTCAAAATTTGATTGTCTCTATATTTAGAAAAAAAGTATCTGAACTCTTCATACCGGTATAAAAGTATTTTCTTAATCCAAGTAAATATATAAGTACAATAAATATTATATTACAAAACGCAATATAAAAATCTCTAACTTGAAATAATTATGTTTCTCATTTTTATTAGGCCCGGTGTCTAAATACTGATTTTTCGAAAACACCGTTTGTAACTACTGTGAAATCGTCTTTTGCCTTACTCGCTCTAAGTAAAACTAACTTATTCAGGTTACCATTACATATTTCAGTTCTTAAAAATGATTTTTACGACGCTCTGTTTTGAAATATTTTTCATTATGCTTTGAAAGGATTTCGTTTTGAAATTTATCTTTGAAGCGCTACGCTTTTCCTATTACCCGTTGGGCACATATAACTAATTACCCTATCATTTCCTCGAGTACCGGCGCAGACGAGAATTGATGCACGATTCAGAAAGAAAAAAAAAACTGTTTATCAACTCTCTTTCCATTTTTATGTGAACAAATATTCTATTTTTTAATTCTCATATTGAACTTATTTGAAAACTGTCGCGATTGAATTTCATTTAAGCGCCTTTAGTTTTATAAAAAATATGCTTCTGACTTGCGGATTCTTTTTTTAATATCTAAAAATCTGTCTTAGCTAATATCTAAAAATAGTCGACATAATGTATTGAATTATTCTTCTATTAATCAAAGAAAGGCTTCTTTGTTGTAGCCATATATTGTTTTTGTTTGCATCGACCGATATATCCCTAAAATCTTACCGTATTTGATATTAATATTGAGGTCGATGATAAAAAAGGCGAACATTGAAGACGTTATCGCTCAAAACGCAACAATACTTTTAGTCAGATCGAAAGGATAGAGCCAACATTTTCTTAATAATTCAAATATTATACAATTACCTTTTAAATAAATTTTACTTTTTTGGTATTTCCAAAAATTCTTTAAAATTTCCATTTACACTACATTATTCGGATTGTTGTCCTCATCTTTTCGCCATATTTATTACAACGTTTCGGTTGTTGTACGCTCCAGCCTTCTTCAGGTGGTTGGAATGTCGAATGGTTTTCCAGCAGCCACCCTCTTGCATCAGAGCAGCACTATCTCCTCAAGGCACTTGACGAAAGCCTCCGTGTTGAGTCCCTGAAGATGAATGACGGTATGACATCGACATCGCTAGTGATCATTTCAAACAACTTCGTAATCACCATTAGACTCATCCAACACCAATCCTCTGCATGAAATTTAAGAAATTTTAATCGCAGTATAATATATAATTTTGATAAATATTTAAGTAAATGTTCTGTTTATAATAAACAGCATTAACAACATATACTAACTTGAATTTCAGAGAAAATATGCGTCCTTCGATTATTATAAAAAAGCATTAAATATCTGTGCCTATATAAATAACGCATGACAATAATATATATTAAAATAATTGTCGGACTTAGTTCATTTCATAATATACGACGTCATTTGTTTACGTTAAGATACGCTTCGAGCAGATATGAACGTTCGGGGGAAATCATGAAAAATTTGTAGTTTAAAAGCAGTAATTCGACCTTGCTAACATGACGCTTCCTTCGTAGCTAAACTGGTAGAGCACGTAAGACTATATGACAGTTCCGTGTAGGATATGGGCTCGATTCCTCTCGAAGGACTTTTCAATGCAATTTCTCGGACATTCAGGCCGGTTAATATTGTTTATTATAAACAGAACATTTTTAAAAATATTTTTGTCTATGTAAATAACGTATATATATATATATATATGTGTGTGTGTGTGTGTGTGTGTGTGTGTGTGTGTGTGTGTGTGATCAGAGAAAAGGATAAGCAGCTCCAAGAAGAGTTTGCCAAAAATTGCACACTGGCAAAACGGAGTGCTCACTTTTATAAGAAATGGCCGAGCTTTAGTATATTTAAATCAAAATTTATTGCCTCCCTGGACTTTTGAGATTAGCATAGAGAATATTGACGGTTATTAAAGTTCATAAAATAAAGCTCTTTGTTGATTAGAAGAAAAAAAGTCAAGTTTTATTGAAATCACGAAAACTAGCGAGGTACCTCCATTTTATTTTGAAGTTTACCTTCAGTGTGGCTGAATAATTTATACATTTTGGTTCTCAGGTGTTTATTATTTCATCTTTTTAAAAGTGAAGTCCTTGAATTATTAGAACTAAAACAAGTTTTGAAAATTACTGTGTGTGATGAGCGATTGTCCCTTAAGGCAGCTTTCGCACGATCTCGTTTCAACTTTGGGAAGATGGCGTCTTCACGAATGTAGTGCAAAGAATGTTCGATGACGAAGAGTAGTAAAGTCATAATAGAAATGCATGTTGTTACTATAAACAAAAAGAATCCGAGAAATTCCCTTGAAGGAAGAAAATAATTTTAATAATTGTTCTCGTCGTAGCTAGTCGGAAATTTTATAAATTATAAAAATGATTATGTATCGCCATATTATTTCAAAGAGGCCACGAGATTTCTCCAGAATTCGTTATTACAAGAAATATCATACTTGCTAATACAAGTAGAAAAATCTAAAAGCCTTTTTTACTTTTTTTTGTATTTTTTTTTTGAAAGAGAGAGAGAGAGAGAGAAAGAGCAAGTAAAACCTGGTTACATTTTCACGACATTATAGAAAATAATAGGACGAACGGGTCTCCTTTACAACTGATTAGGATATTAACGTGTTTATGCTTGAGGGCCAATTATTTAGTCATGGTCTTAACGAGCTACAGGCACAAAGCATTGGACTATAATATTTTTGTTATATAACGAAGTGCTGGGACTTTTCTTAATGATACAAAAATGTTATAGAGTAATGTATTAGGTTTGGTGGCCGGAGCTGATTAAAACTATGCCAATCTAGTTGACTCTCATGCATGAATAGCTTAAATGAAGTCTTGTAAACTCGTCCATTCTTAAAATATTTCTATTGCTTTTATTATCGTAATATTGAACATTTGCATGAAAGAGTCCCAGAGGAACACTATAAACGTAATTTAAACTCTCGGTGAGACGGCAATAAAACATCTCTAATTGTTTATTTCTTTGTGACTAGCGTCAGCAAAATAAATATTTAATGCTCTTATCTGCAACCAAGTTGCACTTTACGTTCAATACGACAAAGTACGATAAAGTTAGTTGCTTGTTTTGTTTCATTTTTTTTTATCCGAGGGCCTTGTGCTTTTCTTCAGATTCCCGACATTACTGTTAGCGAATCAAGTTCAACCGTAGTTCATTTTGCCGCTAGTGAGAGAAGGTCGAAGATACTGTCGTATTTCTACCACTCCAACTAGCAGGAATTTGAACAAATCGCTATATTTCTGTTACAAATGAGCTTCAAGCATTCACTTTTCTTTTTTTTTTGCTTTTCTTTGTGAAAGTCCTTTTGTTCCAAGGTAATCGAAATTCGACTTGTTTTAATAATGAAATAACAAACAAACATAGAGCTCTACAGAAAGAAATGAGATTTCGTAAAGAAAATTCAATGAATGTTTGGCGAAAAGAAGACGTCATGTAGCTGAGCTGAAGTTATATATATATATTTATATATATATATATATATATATATATATATATATATATATATATATATATATATATATATATATATATATATATATATATATATATATATATATATATATATATAAGAGAAATACGGATGATAAGTGTATTATTTTCATTTTTCGGTAGAGATTCAATGACAAATGTCTTTACGAAAGAAAGTCGGATTGAATCAAAAGAAGAAGCCATTGATTACAAAGCCAGCATGCTTGCACGATCGATTGTGTGTCTCAGAAATATGTAAAGGCAAGATTTTGTTTCTGTGCACGAATAAGGCAGCAAAGAGATAGGAAAAGCAAATTATTGTTTGTTGGCCCCGTTTGACAACAATAAAGGCCCATGGGCTGCTAGAGAGTATATCAGATTGCGTCATATTTTCCTATTCTCCTTGTTAAAAACATATCCTTTTTTGGGCGGGAATTCATTTGCCTTACATCGATTAGAGCAAGCGTGACCTTCATAATGTTTTCAGATAACGCAATACAGAAGTTGCTTATGTATAAAAGGAATGTTGACAAAATAATACATAATGCAATACATCAACATCCCCATTTCCCTCGTATTCCATTTGTAAGAAAGAAGTTCCACTTGGAGGGTTTCTTTCGGTTTAGGTTTAATTTGTTTTACGGCATATCAACATCTTAATGGGTTATTTAATGCCGACATCATTTTTAGGATCGGTTCGGTTGAATAAAGTATGTATTCTTTGTAAGAAATCAGTTTGTAGAACAGGTTTTAGGTTTTTGTTTTACGACATATCAACACCTCATTAGGTTATTTAATCCCGACAACAGTTTTAGGATAGGTTCTTATGAATAAAATATGTACTTGTAAGAAATCACTTTGTAGATCAGTTTTATTGACGCATTTTTTGTAAAGAGGGTTTTTGTTGAGAGTCAAATATATTGCTGGTAATTTTTTTTTCCAAGATATATTCTGGTATATTTATTACAAAAATCTATTTTTATGCTTTCATAGTGTCTTGATTTCACTTTGGGGGTTAACTATTTGCTCAAAGCTGGGACCCTAACAGGTGCATACCACTACTACAGCTTCTTTCCAAGAGCAGACTCCTGCAAGGATATGTTCCCAATCGCGACAATAACGTCCTCTTCAAATCTAAGTTTAAACATTATCTTTCCTATATGAACTTCAATTCATATATTTTATTTACGTTCATACAGCACAACACAGTCAGTGTCTCTTAGGTCTTGTAATGGGTGAATATTAGTTTTAATAAAATTACAAAACTTATATATGAATGGATCAGATATATTCTTAGATCGTTTATTCGAAAAAAGGAATTCTTGAAAGAAACTGATTGATTCATCGATTTATTTACTTATCAACTCTTGAAAGTTTAGTTAAAGCCAGAAAATATTCCTAGATTGTAAGCATTTTGGGAGTATGATAATGATTTACTGATTCACGCCTTATCGCTTTTCATTCCCTTCCCAAAGATATTTACCCATAAGTGAATATAACCCATCCGACGACAATTCGAACGCGGCTCTGAGTTTTCCTATTGCTAGACGTTATCCATTACACCAACTGCTCATCAAAACATACTTGGTAGTCTCAAGCGGTTGCCCATTTAGATAATGACCAATCTCAATCTTCCTTAACTTTAGTGATCGTACAAGAACCAGTGTTTCGGTCGTTTCTAACAGCCGCACAGCCCAGCTTAGAAAAACCGGTATTTCCAAGCGGTCACCCATCTAGATACTGACTAGTTTCGATGTTGCTTAACTCTGGTGATCAGACGAGAACAGTGTTTCAATGTTATACGATGCAATCCCTTTATACCACCCGCACATCCAAGCTTACAACATCTGGTATTCCAAAACGGTTATCCATCTATGACCAAGCTCGACGTTGCTTAACTTCGGTGAACGTACGAGAACTAGCGTAATATGACCATACGCCTTTTCTGCCACCCGCATATTAAAGCTTACATGACCTGGTATTTCCAAGCGGTTACCCATCTTGATACTGACCAGGCTAGACATTGCTTAATTTGTGTGGTCGTATGAGAACCAGTGTTTCTACGTGATATAAAACCCGCATATCAATGCTTACAACAACTGGTATCCCCAAACTCCCCCCCATCTAAATAGTGAATAGGTCGACATTACGGTGATCGTATGGGAACCGCTGTTTCAACTTGATATGACCCTAAGCCGAAAGCAACAGTTATTTTATATCCACAGAATATTAAATATATTTCATAACGATAATGTGTTATAACTATCGCAACAAAAATGTATTTTCAAGCAAGAGGTGAAGTTACATCACCCTATACCAATTTCAGATTCAGATCTTTTCTTTGTTAACAAGCGAAAAAAAAGGGGAATAACTCTTATCTTACAGTATTTATTTATTGGTCATCATCCGTTTTGAACTTCCTCTTCCTTTTGACTAGCACTGATATCTAATTCTCACTTGCCTTTGTATAGTATTTCTTTTTTTCTTTACAAAATCCCTTGTTGCTCGCTTTCATAAGATAGATACATCAAGTGCGCTTCTATGTAACCTCTTAACGAAAAAAGACGACCAAAATTATTCATACATTTATTATTCACATTTCCAGTAAAAATAACAAGTTATTTTTTAGTAGAATCCTGGGAAATAACAACGGAAAATATTACCCATTTATCAACAACACTATGCAGCAGGATATATTTCATTGCACATTTGTCATAAACTGATAGCTAGCGAGCTTGTCTTAAGTAAACCTGACCCCCAATGGACGATTCATTTACCCCCTTGTAATTATATATAGATTCTACCTAAAGTATTGTAATACACCATATAAAGGGAGGAAAAAGGGATATGGATAGCGTGTTCAAAGGAAATATTTCTTATATTCAGTGCTGTATATGACTAAGAAAAGGAACGTCATTAATCACATGATTAATACATGCTGTGGAAACACATAACTTCATATACTGATGTGATATTTGTCAGAGCAAAAACGTTCGCGGGCTGTCTCGGCCTGCGGCAACGGTTAGAAAAGCTAGACTGATTGGCAATACTACCCCAGTAAGGCGTTCAACACTCGATATTAAATAAATCAAAAAGGTTTGAAATATCGTATAATCAATCAACCAATATATACATGAATAAACTGTCTAAATTGCACAAAAATGAAAATAATACTGACATCTCATGTAACAAATATATTTACCAAAAGGAAGGCTGCCATAATCCATGACTTCAGTTCATCTTTGGTATTACAAGAAATTTTCTTGCTCTCTCCCTCAATTGCGGCCAACATATAATAATCAAGGGACTTGCAGAAATTGTCTGACAGCCATGACTGGGATCTCCTGCATGTGAGGTATGGTGCAGAGTGCTGTTGCCAGACATAGGATCTTACAACAGGCTCCCTCTTCACTCAAAGCAGTACTTCCTCCTCAAGCACTTGATGTAGGCAAAGCACTTGAGGTAGGATTCCGGGTTGAGTCTGTGGCCCTGTGAGAAGATGAATGGAGGCATAACGTCGCCATCACCAGTGATCAAGCCAAACACAATGATGTTGACAGGATATATCATCCCACTATTTCTGTATCCTCTTCAGTCCTCAGATTGATAGCAAAGCACTGAAATGTTCATATTGGAGCTTCCTGTGCGAATGCCAATCAGTACAACATGTCGTTTCCAAATTACTGGAAGATTGAATTGCGTCATGATTGCCTTTTACCCACAGACGATGATCAACTGACTATATTATACGGTGCAGTTGACAAAATCAAAAACAAACAACATGCATATATATATATATATATATATATATATATATATATATATATATATATATATAATGACACTGAGGCCATCAACAAGAGGTTACAATCTGTTTCATGTTTGACCGCAATCTTTAGGCCATGTGTGATGCTTTTAGCTCGAATATTTAAATATACGTGTCAATGATGCATTATATCAACCAAATAAAAAATACATGTGATATATTTGTCAGAACTAATCTCTCTTTCTTTCTCCTTCTTTCTTTCTATCACTATACATACCTATCTCTCTCTCTCTATATATATATATATATATATATATATATATATATATATATCTTTCTATATATATAGCAAACTCACTCTATCTATATTCTCTTTCTCTCTCTCCATACATAATATAAATAAATGAAAAGGTAAAATGATCACGACTATCTAAACGTACGCTTATATATATATATATATATATATATATATATATATATATATATATATATATATATCCCTCTCCATCTCTCTCTATCCATTTCTACATATATATATATATATATATATATATATATATATATATATATATATATATTCATAAATATCTTTCTATATATGCATCTATTTCTTACTATATATATATATATATATATATATATATATATATATATATAAGTTTTAAAGAAAAAAACAGACCACTTTAAGGTACCATTATAATAATTTACTTTACCAGAGTCCTTTTAAAGGACGCCGAATCATCAGATAGCACTTCCAAAAATTAAATGAATCGAAAAATTAAATTAAAATTGATGGGTAGTGTAAGTTTTTGTAATTTAATAGAGAGTGTGAAAGGGCAGTTAAATAGACATGATAGAGTATAGGGAGGGATTAATTTCATATCTCTCTCAAGTACACTTTGTATTGGGGGAGGAGGAGTGACCAGACCTTGACCTATTCAGACGGTTAACTTAACGGGTGTGATATATTGAATTGGGAGGGGAGTTACCATTATAATAATTTATTTCAAAGATTACCTATACGGAATACCAAGTTCTTCATAACTTATATATATATATATATATATATATATGGGAGGTTAACAATTTCCATTCAGTGTATCCATGGAGATATTCCAGACGTGTCACGATATTATTTACTTCCATTAAAGACATTTGGACAAACTCAGACTATTACGTCTTTTATTACGAGGTCTAAACAAATAAAAAGAAATATAATAAATGAAAAACTAGTCAAAAATGAAAAATACTAGGGCTTTATGTAAAATATTCGAAAAAAATCCAAACTATATTTTCTATTACTAAAATTAATAAGGAAATAAAAATAAAATAATGAATAAATATAATATAAAAACACTAAAAATATAATGTCTATTCTTTTTGCGAAGACATTCGGACACATTAAGACAATTCCCTTTTTTTCTTTCATGGTGTAATAAATTAAACGAAATAAATAAAGAAAAGAAAAACTAATCAAAAATTAATAATCCCAATTGCTTATCTATGAAATTCCAAGCAATATATAAACAATATGATTGTAAGAAACTAAAGTTTACAAATCGAGTGTCACGGAAAGTTTTGCAACATGGCGGAATGTAACTAAAAGGAAATGACGACTTCATTAAATGAAAAGGGAGATAGTCGAATATAATCCTTCTTATCTTGTAGCGTATTCCAGACAAACCCATTATCTACATTTACCGAACTTTATCTTTATCTGGCACAAGGCCATAAATGGAAGCACCAATGCAAGATTCGCATTTCTAAAATGATTAAAATCAAAGTCTGGAAGATAAACGTGTTAATCGTAGCTCCGCGGAAGAAACTGAATAAGTCCATTATGTTTCACTATCTAATCCTTCTTATAAAGAATTATTTCATATTTGCACGAAGAATTAATATATTTGCACTTCATAAATACGCGATTTGGAGGAATATTTCCAACTATTAAATATTATTTTGTTTTATTATTTCACACCAGATAAGGCTATAAAGCCACGAAGTTGCAAGTGGAAAAAAGATAATTCAAAGAGAAGGCAACGATTGGAATTGCATTTAAATAATTTTTCAAGGTTGTACTTCACAGAAAATTTAGGAACCAGAAACGATTTCCACAAGCAAGAAGTACAGGAGAAGAAACTATTAGAATAGAACTTACAGTTGCATCTAGCCATTTCAACAGTGAGTTTATGATATCCTAAAACATTTTATTACATTACGTATCCAGGCGCTATCTTTAGACCAACAGATTAAGCTAGGCTTGCAAACCATTCACTAATAAAAGTAGTTTGTTCCTTAATAAATATTCAACAGTTATGTTATTGTAACAAACTAAAATATGGATGGCAAAATACGAGGTTAATATTCTTTATAACAAACAACAAAAAGAAAGAAAACAAAAAAAAATCTCGTATTACGTTTAATTCGTGAAAATCAAACTACGACGAGAAAAGCTCATCAAAACAATTTCCTTGAAAATATTTATAGAAAAGGCATAAGGAAGCTACGTTACGGCAGAGGGAAAGTGACTGAAGCTGAGATGCCAGGTCAGATTCAATAACGTTGCAGATTCTTCTTTGTACTTTATCAATGATTTCTAGATATATAGCAGAAGCACCAGGCCAAATATGTCCGAAATATTCGATGCACGGAGGAAATTATAAGTGTTTGAGAAGGATTCTGCTAAGAAAGATTATCGAGGACAGCATAGTGAATCAACAACTCTATCATTAGACCTACCAATAGGTTCAATATAATCCTTCCACTTCATGTCAGTGGAAAACGTGAGAACTTAGAAGACGCAGGGAGTTACTCTCCTGAAAGTTCGCATCATCCATGCTGATGGAAGGCAAAGAAAGCTCACTCCAACGATTAAAAGTGCGCATTTTCTTTATGGAGGCTTTAAAATAAACAAGCCATTTCTTGTCCTAGTTAACAACCGAAAGACTGTCACTTATTTTATCCAAGCTATCAGACTTACTATGAAGACAATAGTAAATATCTGTATTATCAGCATGGATACTGAGTCGAGAATTTTTGACATAAAGAAGGACACTTGCCTTATTTACATTATTTGGACTGTTATCCTCAACCTCATTTCGATATGCACAACGTTTCAGCCGTTGTACGCTCCGACCTTCTTCAATTAATTGGAATTTCGAACTGAATCCTTTATTTCGTTCATTGGTGTAGATTGTTCTAGTTGCACGTGCCATGCCTCTTTAGGATCTCTCAGTTATTACACTTTAACTCAACTCTCCAAGTTTTTGTTCATCACTACTGCGGCCTGGTATTGAACTCTCAACTATTAGGGTTTAGTTACTGGATCTAACAAACGTTTTTATCCACTGGGCCATGTGTCCTTGAGGAAGAAGCATAGCACGTCGAAATAGAAGAATCTACCCCGGTGGACAAAATAAAGGGTTCGCTTTGAAATTCCAATCAGCTGAAGAAAGCCAGAGCGTACAACGACGGAAAAGTTGTGAATATGGCAATGAAGGTGAGCATAAGAGTTCGAATAATGTAATTAATGCAAGTAATCCTAATACATCATCTCAGGGATATAGACAGATATCGAGAAGGTCGTTGATGAAAATAAGGAAGTAAGTAGGTCCAATAATAGAGCTCTAGGGATCACTCTCGCATTAAGACAAAAAGCTCGAGTAGTTATACATTTTATATGTGCTGTTTAGTAAATTAAAATAAGAGAAATATTTCACGAATGCCATACTTCGCTTCAAATTAGATCTCTTTCTGATTCACAACACACCTTGGCCCGATGTGAATGCTAAGAAAGCAAAAACCAAAAATAAAAATGTTGACATTTGAAACAAATCCCTAATATATATATATATATATATATATATATATATATATATATATATATATATATATATATATAATACAATAAAAAAAATGAAGCCAATCACGAAAGTAGTCGCCAAAGGCAAAAAAATAAAAAAAGATGAGCCTGTGAGCCACCACATTTACTGAATAAGAACCCAATCTCTGGTACGTAGCATTTAACTATCATCAGTTACCCACAAATCCATTTTGCTATGAAACTCAAAAACTTTGGAATTAAAACCTAACCAATCACATTATCTACCTTAAAAGTCACAATTATTTAGCTGGAAAAATAAGAATAAATATTGCATTAACAATACTTTGGGCGATTTATTGTTATTTTTCTACGTACAAGTCCTACTGTTTAACCCATAGACAGGAGGGATTAGAAATAGATTCATACCTATCCCAAGTGTATTTGCACGTAAATATTTCCATGGTAATTGTTCTAATGAGCTTTCCTTCTTGTTATTTCGATTTTCACGAATTAAACGCAATACGAGATTAATAGTCTTTCTTTCATTTTTTTTTGCTGTTTTTATAAAGAATATTAAACTCGTATAAGGTAACGAACAGAACTTGGTATTCGAACTCGCTCACTACAAATTCTCATTCGGAGTCGCTATCGGTTACACCATCCGTACATCCTCAAATATCACAACCTTGTAAATGACAAAACAAAATGTTGAAACGTACGCAGAAACCCAACAGATATTCTTTAAAATACACACAGGTTCACATTAAAAGTAATCGTGACCGCTGGTTTGAGTTGATGGGCCTTTTTCAAATTGTTGTTGATCACGCCAGCCGGAACCTGACAAACTAAGTTCCGCTCAGTATAATTGCAGTATAACCTACAGCTAGGCTCTGTGGGTTTTTGAACAAGCACAAGTGTGCCTGGGCAGGCGTCTGCGCAAAATTTTAGGCACGCCAGCGGACAGACATACTCGAAAAACGAGCAACCAAACATTATGTATATGGGTGTGTTTAAAATCTGAAAACCTTTGACTTGTTTAATCTACAATTTCTTTCGAAGATGGCCAGTCAAAACACATTTATTCTTCATATTTTGTCCTTTCTTGTTGCTAGAATAAAATTGAAAATTGTAACTTTGTTCATTCAAGTCAGCATGTGCGTTAGTGACGTTTACTCAGTTGCGTGATTTAGTCTAAAATAGAAACAAAAAACAGAAGTGAACTTAAGAACATCTGGAACCGGGGCTTTATGAAATCGCCGAAAATCTCGATATATTTCCTGTTATGGTTTTTTCAGTTGAGTGATTTACTTTCTGATTACGCCTACCTTCGAAAGTTCGTGTTGAGACTTCCACACTTTATGTAAGAAGCTGAAAGCTAGAAATGTCTACTTATGCTTCAGAGAACGCAAAGAAGAAAACCCGCTGTGGTTGTTCAGTAGCAAGCTTTGTTAATCAAAGTAGAAATCCGCGAAAACGATTTACACATTACTACACATTCTCATATGAAATCTCCATAATGACCACACTTGAGCATATAAATTTCTTCTCTTTGTTACACATTATCATATCTAATTTCCATCATAACTAAGCATTATTATATTTATTTTATATTATTATAACACGTTACCATATGTGTAAAATTTCAGATAGAATACATCTGTAAAATGACAATATGAATAAAGTCAAAAGGCAAACTTACCTTTGCCGACGCATTTCGTCCTCTGAGGAAATTTAAAAGGTAAATGCAAGAATTTGATTTTGTAACAATTACTTATAAACAAGACCAAAAATGTTATTGCTTTTTCAAACGTTTAAGAACACTCATAAACCTTCATTTGGTTAGCAGAAAAATCTAGATAAGTTAAGGAAGACACTAAGTGATATAATTTAATATCTAATGAAAGAAACTCAGTAACAAATTTTCTTCACATTTTTATGCAAATTAATATTTAAATTAGTTTAATCTGGGATATAATTAATATATTTTAAATAACATGAGGTTATGAATTTAAGCATTTTCTTTTAATTCTTTAATGTTTTTAGACATCTATGTTGTTTTGGGAAAGTAGTAATTCTTTCAGGAATGAAGATGTTAGAAAAATCCGAGACGCAGATTTATATTTTGATAAGATTCGATAGCGCCACTCTTGAGAATTTTCCTTCTAAGTGACTTTCTCTTTTAATAAGTTTGGCATTCTTTAGATCAAAGTTGTCGTTGAATTTATGTATAACGAATACACTTGATAAATTGTTGTTTATAAAATCTCTTTTGTGTTCATAATTAAACTGGTTAAATTTCTGCAAGTTTCCCCAGTGGATTGTTAGGAGCAGTTCAGGCGGGTTTATTTTATATTTTCCGGCTTCAGAATTATTATTGTTATGGGTATTATTTGGTTCTGATCATATCCATAATAATTCTGGATGTAGTTGTGATTATTTCGCTGTAGATAGTATTATGTGTCTGTTTATATCTAGTTTATTTTCATTGTTATTGTTGTTAATAATGTTGTTATATTTTTTGTGGTTGTATATTTTTATGCCTTTCTCTGTACAATTCTAGTTCTATCTGAGTGGCTTAGAATACGGCGAAAGAAAAGTAAGATCCCTTCCATAAAAAGCAAACCAACATCCCGATAGATGCTTGCAGTCACGTTTGGAAACCCGACAAATATCGTCATTACTTAGCCTCGTGCAAACTGAACCTATATATATCGTCTATAACAAAAGTAAACTGGACATTTTCAACTCGAGTGAGACCTGAATCTCTATCTACCGATTTGACTGCATAGTAAACAAGATCTCTTTCTTTTGGACTCAGGTCTAAACTGGAGCTCTATTTGGCTGTTTGATACGAACAAAACATTAAACGAAATTTACATTTTTTTTTTTATTCCAGTGCTAACTGGACCTCTTTCTACCTTTTTGAATTTATTGTGAACCGGAAGTTTATCTGTCTTTTTCCGGTGAATATGAGGTACCGTGAGTGGGCGTCCTACAACCTGAAATGTGTTTCGGTTTTAAATAACATACAAAAGGATAATAAGCAGCCACAATTCCATATTAGTCAATCATTTTTTTTTCAATTTATCGCAAAGCCTGACCAATGTCTACTTCCTTGAGACTAGCGTAAGCCAGAATTGAGTCAACTTGTTTGAATATACTGTCAAAGAGATTTGGATCTATTTGTTTGATACTACGGAAAAGCGTGCTTGGGTCAAACTTTTTTCTCGATTTGATTCAAAAAAGGATTTATATCCACCTCTTTGACACTAGTGCAACCCGGATTCATGCGTAAATTTATTACTCTTTCTGCACTATTGCCTACTTTTCCTGAATAAACCGGACCTATGATTACTTTTTTGTCTATTATGTAAACCGGACTGATACATGCCTTTCATAATTGAATAGGTTCTGTCTACATCTTTTATTCTAGTACTAATAGGACTATGTTTATTTTTTGTCGATTGTATGCAGACCTATTGTTATATTCATATGTAAATCACCACAATATAAATAGCAGTTGATACAGCCAGAGGCTAAACTAATCCTAACCTTGAAGACTGAACTACTAGATTAATATGACTGAACAGAATGGTGTAAATTATAAGTTAGAAATATTCACTACTATTTCTCTAGTAGTTTCGTCTTCAAGGATAGGATTTGTTTAGCCTCTGGCTGTATCAACTGCTATTTATATGGTGGAGACTTGCATATGATTAAATCACCTTTGTCTGCGTATTTGATTAGAATGCAAACCGGAGATATGTCTACATTTTTGACTCTAGTGTAAATCGAACCCTTGTCGATATTTTGAATCTAGTCTTTACCGGTACTATAAACACATTGAACATTGAATACGCTGCGCTAGAAGTCTCACCCAACACCGCAAATTGCTACACAACCGAAAAATTGACCTAAAAATTTAAATCATTTTCTTAAATAGTCTCGTCAGATCAGGGGTTTCATATCGAGGTCGTGGATGGCGCCAGATTTGTTCAGAAATATCTAACCTGCCAAATGTATAGAACCGCTTTCTCAGATCAATGTTTTCGAGCGAATGAATTCTCTTGGTCTTAGTGGGAATTGTTCTTCCTGGAAACTCGTAGACTGGTGCGGCGGAATCACAAAGAATTGTACGAAATAATATGAAACTGCAACAATTAAAATGTATAGCACATGTAACTCGGAGAGAAAATAATGACCTTATCAAGATGTGACGTTACTCATTATTAAAAAAAAAGGTTAGAAAAGAATCCCCCCCATCTACACTGGAAATAGAGGATTGGAGAAACTTCTATTTTCCTTGAAAATTGCTTTAAGAGAAAGAGTTTATATATTTCAGCCGAAAGTAACACTGGCTGCTTTGACAATGAATGCCGAATGTTTCCTTATAAACGGCTAATATTACCATTATATGGGCCTATTTATGAATTAAGGCTTACAGCCACATTATGCTGAAGAACCAGTTCCTGTGCGATCACCGTAGTTAAGCAACACCTATCCTGGTCAGTACTAGTTATCCGATTTGGAATACCAGGTGCTGTATGTGCGGGTGGTGTAATGGATAATGGCCCGAAATTGTTAATCGACGTGCCGAGTTCGAATTCCTGATGAACTCTTTATAGTTACTTTCGCGCAAAGACACTTGGGAAAGATATGAATCCACCTGTTCTCCCCCAGCTATTGGTTAAACTGCAAAGAGTTGATAAGCTAAAGAAAACGATCAATCAACAAATGAAATGCTGAATAGCTACACAGATATATTTTTATATTTATTTACTCTCTAGAATATAAATATATAGAAACTGCCGTGGCTACAAAGTGAGGGACCAGCTTATATATTGCTTGAAATATAGAACTGATCCCCTACTTTATAACCATATAATTTCTTGTTTGTTTATTGTTGTAACTTAGCAAAGGTTACTGATTGAGGAATAATCAAACCGGAGGTTGGAAATGAAATGGTAATCTTTATAACATCAACAAAATACAATACTCGCCAGCAGTGTGAAGTAGGTAAACCACTGTTGTGGACTACTTAGACAGCATATTACCCCCACTTACAATAGTGCCCAACGTAATTATTATGGTTGGGACATACCCATTAGTGTTCATAGGTATGTTATATAATATTTATCAAATTCTGATTAGGTGTGAATCCACCTATACTGCCCCAGCTATGGGTGAATTAGTAAGTCTTGTATCCCTAAACCATTATTATCTCAAATAATTCTTATAATATTAAAATTTTTCTGGCTTTAAATAACCTGGAAAGGGTTGATAAACCGTAGAAAACGAATCAGTTATTACTACACTTTAACATACATTTCTATCATTTCACATATTTCATGTAAAGTTTGCATCATTACTACACATTATCAAATATAATTTCCATCATTACTACATATTACCAAACATATTTTCCATCATTTCTACACATTATCAAATATATTTTCCATCATGTCTACACATGATCAAACATATGTTCTATGATTTCTACACATTATCAAACATAATTTCTATCATTTCTACACATTATCAAACATAATTTCCATCATTTCTACACATTATAAAACATATTTCCCATCATTTCTACACATTATCAAACATAATTTCCATCATTTCTACACATTATCATGCTCTTTGTCACTCTTTACTATACATTATCATATACAATTCCACGTTTTTTGTATATTTCCTTATAGTTCCCAACATTGCTACACATGCGAATTTCAACATGACGATTCCTAATCCTTATTATTCTTTCTCGTATTTTTTCCCTTCTCTTATTTGCATGTTCTTCTACTCTGCGTAAATATCTAAAACCTCTATTTACAGATCGAAGAGCCTTAGACTCTCCCTCGTCTTCGTCTTACAGTTTATTTCTATTCCCGTCCGTAGTACATTTTCCAGACCGTATGGGTCTTCGAGTGGCTTCTTTTTTTAGACAACAATTTCCTCGCTTTCTTCATCTTCTGTCTTCCTCTTGACGGAAAATCGAATCTGATCCCCCGATCATCAATGCTAATCTTACAATACTTATTCGTCCGCAGGATCAAATGTTGCGCTGTCTCAAACTATTTTCGAAAATTCTTGCGTGTGTTTGCGGATTTACGGCTCTGAGTGTATTGCGGGCAT
Organism: Acanthosepion pharaonis; assembly: GCA_903632075.3. Lineage (NCBI taxonomy): Eukaryota > Metazoa > Mollusca > Cephalopoda > Sepiida > Sepiidae > Acanthosepion > Acanthosepion pharaonis. The sequence continues at coordinate 1,647,660 of CAHIKZ030000336.1, read as the reverse complement.
CGACTGCTGCCTGTCAAGCTAGTCTTGCGTCTGTCTTCAACGGTTCCCGACGAGGCCTCGTTGTTCACCCTTAGGTCACATATCTGAGAAGCGCATTCATTTTTTTCCCCTGGAAACCATGTTGCTTTCTTTATGAGGAAGTGTTTATTTTCATGCCACA
>CAHIKZ030000336.1:1637500-1645000 GCA_903632075.3 Acanthosepion pharaonis | reverse complement strand
AAAGCCATTTATTCAATTTTGGGGTTGATTGTTGTAGTTTATTCTATTATTTTGACGGGAACAGTTTTTAATTTGTTTATTACTTCATGTATTTATTTGGATTGATTATCTTTATTTGTTTTTTCTAACGGTTAGTTTATCGGGGTTAGTTTCTTTATTTATTTGGATGAATTTAGGTCAATTTATTTTACTTGTTATTATTTATTTGTTATACTGTATATCTTCTCTTTTCGGTTTTCGATTTATAAGTAACGTAGTATTTTTTTATCTTTATATAACAGTTGTAGCTATTTTTTCGTCCGATTTTTTGCTTTGATTTTTGTAGTCTAACTAATAGTTTGGTCATAATGGTTTGCTTATATTTACACACGCTCTATCTCTGATATTGAGCACTTTATCCCATAAATAAAGCACATCTTAAGACTATATATATATATATATATATATATATATATATATATATATATATATATATATATATTTTTCTGTAGTTCATTGCTACCAGCAAGCAGGAATTTTTTTCTGATGACGGCCATGTTGGCCGAAACTAGTCAAGGAGTCTAAATGAAATAATAATAATAATAATAATAACAATAATAATAATAATAATAATAAATTTAATAATAAGAATAATAATAATAAAAACGAAAGTATATTAATCTACAACCCAGTGTGTTTGAAGATTTTAATTTTTTAATATTTTTATTGTTCAATATATATATATATATATATATATATATATATATATATATATATATATATATATATACATACATATATATATATATATATATATATATATATATATATATATATATATATATATATATATATATATATATATATATATATATATATATATATATGTAATTTATTCGAAAATTATAAAAATAAGTATGTTATAAAATCACTACAAAATTTGTCATTTTGTTTAAATACTTCTGGTGTCTTATCAAGTGATGGTGTCGAATGTAGAATAAATTTTTTGAAGGTTTTATCGACCAAACACACCTCCTTAGGGGAAACGCTGTTACATAAGCTGCAATGACCAATCAAAATACAAGTATATGACAATTCAAAAAAAAAATGACAACAAAACTTATTTTATATTATATTTAATATTACGATTAGACTAAAATAATATTAAATTGTACTATAAAATTGAAACGTAAAAATTACCAATTTTAAATTTAATCTGTATTAAGTTTAAAATATTATAAAATTATTTAAAGAATAAACTAATGAAAGAATACAGATTTTGTTATGTGTTATGTGATTTGTTTCTATTGAAAGGCCAAAAACTCAGAATAAATGTTAAAATCTAATACTGATGCAAAGTTTAGTTACTGCTTTGATACATTTGAAGTGGTGATATGGACAGGGCATGAAGAAATTTTGCAAACGAATATACTTACACAATCAGATTATAATACATGAACATGTAGACATATTTAGATGTATAAACACGCAAAAACACGAACGAAATAGATGTCCACGAAAAAAAAAACAGACAACATATACAATGAAATGCGATCATAAAAATATATATTAATAAAAACACACACATATACACACCAACAAATAATCAAATTTGACAGTGTTAGTAAATGAATTCAAACAGACTATTAAAATATAACTTATATGTGCAGATAAAAATGGTTGAATAGATAAAATTTAATAGAGGTAGAATTGAAAAACAAATATTCGTCAATGAACAACATAAGGAAAAAGGACACTAAAATATATAGAAATGGATAGAAAAATAAATATATACGCATACATACTTATATAAAAAAAACACCAAATTCAAATGTCCAGGCAAAATGTAACACTTAAAATAAAACCAGATGATATATATAAAAAGAAAACAGATCCACACACAAATATATATATAAATATCTCATATTTATATACACATGAGTACACATACAAGAGTACAAATATATAACGATATATATATAAAATACATGCTTACGTAAGTGTACACACATTCATCACTACAAATAGTAGCATACATAAATATACATACACACATACATGCATATACACACACATATATACATATATATATATATACCCATATACATACATACACATATACATAGACATATACGTATATGCAATATACAGACACATAGAAATAAATATAAATATATCAACCTACACTGTAACATAAAAATAAAATTAATATAAATATATATATACACCTACATATATACTAACAATATTATCTAAATGACTATAAAAAGTCCATATATGGTTAAAATAAAACAAAACAGTTGATTATTAATTCCACAAATAAATTTTAAAACCACTATCAAACAAAAATAGATTATAGTTAGCATAGATAATTCATTCAAAAAGACTAAGTTATATACATATAGCGATTTTCCAAGCGTACCTTAGATGTAGCACAAGGCCGAAAGTATGGGGCACCCGACGAGGACCGAACTCATTACTCAGCCGTAACTGTTCTAGCGAGACAAGCTTGCTAACCATTACAACACGCCTAGGTGCCCCACATATACATATATATATATATATATATACATACATAGATACACACACACACGCACACATATATATATATATACATACATAGATACACACGCACACACACACATATATATATATATATATATATATATATATATATATATATATATATATATATACACACACATACGTACATACAGTTTACACACCAATACATATGCAATAACAGCCGTCAATACAAACATATATATGCACAAACATATAACTACAGGTACAAATATATTCATATATAGACATACCTGCAAACACACACATCCATATACATATATATACATATATAAACATACACACATACATGTACATGCAAATACACACACATATATATATATATATATATATATATATATATATATATATATATATATATATATAAATACATGTAAAAGCGAAAAAACCATATTTTAAATCAATTAATTTATAATATTAATGCTCTGTAAATTTACATTGAGCGCTATTTTGTAAAAATAAAATATCTATAAGAACACCGGATTATATATCTTGCTGTTGTTTCTTTATATATATATATATATATATATATATATATATATATATATATATATATATATATATAAAAAATTCACATACACATATGTACATCTATCTATAAAAACATACACACATGTGCAGACTCAAAAAAATAATAACCGTAAGCCTACATATATGTACATAGATAGGAGGATTAGCAGATAATATAAGTAATAACATGCTAAACTCACAGTGACATTGCCTATCATCAAAAATATTATTCCTGTATAAGTTAAATTTTGAGCTATGTTTGCAGTTAACAGTCAGTTAATTCATTTGATTTAAGAGATGGGTCTTGTCTTTAAATATAATGATTTCAAATTTTTCATTAAGACATAAATAACAAGGGGCATATAGAGAATTACAAGTTCGATCTCTTTTAATTTCCATTCAACAGTAGGTGTATTGTTTTTCTCTTTTAATCTCCAAAAATACTTGGACAATGAAGTCTTGTACTTATGATTATTAACGTTGAAATATTGCACTTGTACCAGCGAAAGTTCTTTGAATGTATACATAGTAGATCCAATGTAAAATCTTTTAATATTGAGGTTTTCTAGTTTGGAAATTGTACTCAGATAAACTAGAGAAGTAGTTAATTCTTTTGTAATGGGCAATTATTAGGATTCCTACAATTACACAAGATATTATTAGTGTCATTGTACTTAGTTTTACTCGTTGCAATCTGGCGAGTAGTCAAGTGTTTAATCCTTATACTTGTTGAAGACTGTAATTATGTTTCTTAATTATTTTTTCAGGCTATCAGAACAACTATAGTTTAATTGTAAGGGTATTATCATTGAATATTTTACGAAGTCGATATATATATATATATATATATATATATATATATATATATATATATATATATTATGAGCGTTTGGCCGAGAGGTTAGACCCAATGTTTGAATCTCACCATGGTCGATTTGTGACGTGTGAAGCTGTCTGTCTAATGTGTTGTACTCTATGTCAATAATTTTCTTGGAAAATTATTGACAAGGCTAGAACATGTAAAGCTTGGGATGACCCATGCCCTTTGTGCCTCCATGAAAAATTGCACATTATTAAACTTCTAAATAATAATAATCTATTAAATAATAGACACGAGTTAACGGTTTTTTGTAGACATCATCAGATTTTTGGTTTGAATTATTAGATAAAAAAAAAAAATTATAATAACTTGTTTAACCAATAGCCCAATCATCAGATTCATAGTAGGAATAATTAACTACAAACATGCATACAACATAACACCCTTCATAATCCATAGCCCAAATAAGTAGTTTAAATACCTTACATAATAGATAACCCTTTATGAAGTCGTCAAAAAACAAACGTTACGAAAGTTTTTCTTTTTTTATATGCACAATTCCCTTTCATAATAAAATAAAATAAAATAAATAAATAAATCTCCACAAACAAGCAAACTAGACGAAGGTTAATACATCTTCCGTTTCATTTTAGACACCCCCACCTTTCCCCGACTTGACATCTTGAAAGTATCTCTATACCGCTACTTATTATTAAAACCCTACACTCGCCTACCCAATTTAAACAATTCGCCCTAGCTGTTACCATGGAGATTTTGATTTCAATTTTTAAAACAAGTAAATTTCAGATATACGTTATTCCAACAAAAATTTCGCTTGAAGATGGAACGGAGCCCATTTTAATTTAAACTCAATTTAATTTAAAGGATTATATTGAAGTTTTCGGCTCTTGTTTTGAAACATGAGACCTCTTATGTAGCGAGTTGGAATCATATTTTTAAATAAATACTTATATTTATGCTCTACTTTTGTATCGAGCACTATTTTTAAAAAAATAATAACTAAAATACTAAGGGAATTTGGATTATTTACCTAACCAGTTCCTTCCTATTTTCTATATATTTTCACACACACACACACACACACACATATATATATATATATATATATATATATATATATATATATATATATATATATATATACCTACGTTTGGTGTGCGATTTAACTTTCTTTGGCTACTCAAAAAATATAAAAAAGCTATTTATTTAAAAAATAAAAAAAAATATAGAAAAATAAATAAACATAAAAAATATTTCAGAATATAAAAATGTATTTATTTTTAAAATATAGAAAAAATGTATATTTTTAAGAACAATCTTGTGTACGACGTGTAAGGTAACCAACGAAACTTAAGTCTCACACCAAACGTAGGTATATATATATATATATATATATATATATATATATATATATATATAACTAGACTCGTTTCGAAAAAATGCCGAAAAAATGTTGTATGCCGAACGTAGGGACTATTATAAATGGATTGAATAAGAAAAAAACTAGGAATGATCCATGTAGTAATCCTCCTACTTGTAATTGTAGAAACAAAAACATATGTCCATTACAGGGAAAATGCCAGCAAGAATGCGTGGTGTATCAAGTGAAAATTTACAAAAATACTGAGGATACTAACCCTAAAACATACATAGGTGCTACTCAGGATAAATTTTTAAAAAAGATATTATAACCACACGAGTAGTTTTAAGAATGCAAAAATTAAACATAGTACCACGCTATCTACCTACGTATGGAAAACCAAACAAGAAGATAATATAGACCCCATCCTTAAATGGGAAATATTAAAAAATGCCCAAAATATAAAGCAGGCCATAAATTTTGCAAATTATGTGCTAAGGAGAAATTAGCCATAGCTTTATATGATCAACCTAACCAGCTATTAAACTCTAAAACTGAAATTCTTAATGTATGTAGACATAAAAAATATTGGCTACTAAATTAGACGTTTTCCCGTTATTGACTTTCCACTGAGGATATTTTTTTTTTTTTGTTGAATAAATATTTACCCCCCAACACACACTCACTTAGGTTGTTTTTTGTTTTTGTCACGTGGGTATGATTTTAGCTATCACCTATAAATATGTATTTTCTTTGCCTCGTTAGCCAAACTTTCCCCTGACGATCCGTTTAGGTGAAATCTAGGTAGGTTTGTCTGGCTCACTTTAGGTGTGTATATATATATATATATATATATATATATATATATATATATATATATATATATATATATATATATATATATATATATATATTTATATATATATATATATATATATATATATATATATATATATATTCTGTATGTATGTATGTATAATTGTATTGTCTTAAATGTGTTATATTTATGAGGAAGGGTTCTCAGTATCGAGGGTTGACACCGTAGAGATAAATAGTGACTGCATAGAAAGCAGTAATGCATGTTCAATAGCAGTTTCATGCCTTATTTCTCACTACCCTTTGCTTAGGTTCTATATATGGGTAACGGAACGGAAACCCATTTTTTCGCAAATTTTTGAGGCTAATAATTTCACTCAGATACTTTATAGTTATAATCTTTTCATTTATTTTGTCTATTTATTTGTTGTCTTATTTTATATATATATATATATATATATATATATATATATATATATATATATATATGTGTGTGTGTGTGTGTGTGTGTGTGTGTGTGTGTGTGTGTCTGTGTGTGTGGTGCAGTTCAATTTATATTACAATGAACCATTCATACAACAATTAGATTAGTAAAGTTAATAATATAAAATGGCGAAATCTCTTTGCTAACAAAATTTAAAAGATGCATTAACCTACAAATAAAATCCTACAACAAAAAGTTCTCAAATTGCCATATTAGTAAAAAACGCTCTGTCTTAAATTTTCCAAGAAATTCAACCTTAGCGTTGCGACTGCACGCTCCAAAAATTTGTATCCGTTAACAATAACACATTTCAAAAAAAAATTATTTCGATTCGCTTTATATTTTTTCATCTCGGATGCTACTTGAATTTTACCAAAAACAAAATGATTTCTATGCCTGAAGATGACTGAATGTACAGTTGAAAGTACTTCCGTATTAAAGAAAACCTTATACAGCTTATAATTTTTAAAAACAATGACCATAACATTAATCGTGTGATTTGTAGGTTAATGCACTTTTAAAATTTTGTTCGCGAAGGATTTATATCATTAACTTTACTAATCTACTTTTTTGTATGATTGATTCATTTTAATATATATATATATATATATATATATATATATATATATATATATATATATATATATATATATATATATATATTATATATATATAAATATGAAAAATGTTTTATAAACATGTTTTTGTGCGTAATTTGTAAACTCAGATGTCTGCAGCTTAATGTAAAAGGAAGTTATTTATTCACAAAAAAAAACAAGTGTTTATATTCTAACATGGTATTCTTTGTCAGTATTGAATATTAGCCACATAGACCAAACATTGTGCAGTTAAAATTCCAGCTTCAAATCCAAGCGATAATACCGTGTCAAACTAGGAAATTATCGATCCTTTTTTCTCGTCTATATA
>CAHIKZ030000336.1:1552500-1635000 GCA_903632075.3 Acanthosepion pharaonis | reverse complement strand
TATTTACTATGGTACAGAGTTTGTTTAATGCGTCCTCATATATTTAATAAGATTTCTCGGCCTGGAGACGAAAATAAATAAATATGCCTTTTAATTAATAAACGTAGTATCTACTCAAATAGAAGTATCAATTATAAAAAAAAATGTTTTAGGGATAAAACATGTCTAAATATGTATGTATATATTCCAAAATTATATATATCGTCTAATTTATATAATATTGCAACATTAAAAGGGCCCAAAAAGTAGTTGTTTTGTTCTTTAAATAAGAGAAAATTATTATACAAAGTTTCTTAAAATATAAGTTTGATAATTATTTCCATTCTTTTTCATTAACTCTAAGAACTCTTTTTCATTTTTTAGATTCAAAGATTTCACTCTTATGTCAAATTCATCTCAACATATTTCTGGGGATGTTTTCAAAGTTTTGAACTTTAGTGTATATTTTTTACATATAGCAACATCACATACAGACACACACACACACACACACACACACACACACATAAATAAATATTGTAATTTATTTATATTTCAACATTATGTTTATAGTTAGATAGATATTGCAAATTATATATATTGTAAAATTATATATACATATATATATATGTATATATATTGTCAATTATATATATTGTAAAATTATACATGCATATATATATATATATATATTGTAAATTATATATATAAATTGTAAATTATATGCATTGTAAAATTATACATATATTGTAAATTATATATATACTGTATATATATATATATATATATATATATATATATATATATATATATATATATATGTATGTATGTATGTATGTATATAAACGTACGGGGTTGTTTGTGCATGTAAAATATTGATGGTTTTTTTGTGTAGATTTAATAGTGCATTTATGCTTGAATTTTGATGAGTCTTATTCTTTGAATATTTGACGTGTGTGTGATTGCTTCTCTATGCTTTTACCTGTATATACATATGTCTGGCATAATTTTCTTTTGCGTGTTTTTATACATATATTTGTCTTCGTTTTTCTTTTATTCTTTATACTTATTTTTATTGTTTTGAATTTTAACTCTTTCCTGTGTGAATATACGTCCTTGTAGTTGCTTGATTATATATTTGCTTATACATACGTCTTTGTGTATTATGGTATTAATGTGTTTGTCTTGTCATTTGAAAATTCCCTTCCATACCTAACTCCATATTTGAATTTTGATTATATATATATATATATATATATATATATATATATATATATATATATATATATGACTTCCAAGTATCAAATATGTGTAGCGATCCGAGATACTTTTTTCATCAGCGTCGAAGTTTACTGATAAATTGGCATTTCGTTAAGAACAATAAAATATATTTATTTCATAGTTCCATTTCTGAATTATCTTGAAATAATATTAGACTTGTTGCTCGCTTAACTTTTTAGGATTTGACATTTGAAATTTTTAATTTAACTTTTAACTTAAAATTTAACTTGATATTTATTTCTAATTTAATCAAATCTTAATATTATTACACTAATAAAATTTACTTATACTAAAGTATGTTGTCATATTAATTTAAATTACCATATACTTGTATTTTGATTGGTCATCATAGGTCACGTAACAAAGTTTCCCCTACTGAGGGGGTTTGGTTGGCTTTTAAACTCTTAAAATCGTTTATTTTCCATTCAATATGATCCCCAGACAAGATACCAGAAGTATCGAAGCAAGAGTACATTTTGTAGTGATTTTATACCATGCATATGTTATAAATGTGAATACATATATATATATATATATATATATATATATATATATATATATATAAGCATTATAATAGTGGATGTGCGTGTCTGAGTAGACATATACACTTTTCACATAGGGAAGGGCAGTAAAAAAGTGAATGAGGGCGATTAGACTAAAATTCGTACGCTGCTTTGTTTCCTTTTCACGCGTCGATATCTTTTCGCAACCCCACTTTCAGCATCGCAAATACTTATTATATTATAACTAAAAAGAAAACTAAAAAAAAAACACTGAAGAAAGATACGCGTGTGATGGATCATTCAAAATTACTCAACCAATATACAAATATAATTTCTTTGAAGCCTTTTCTTTGTATCTGAGAAAAATACTCTACTTAATTGACATATTTCTCCGTTTGTTGGTTTGGACATTAACCGATTCCATGACACAAGACCATTGTTTCTCTCAGAATGCACTTTTCCTAATTCATTAATCGATACTTAATGAGCAATCTACCAATGATTGCCGTTTATACTTTGATCCAAGCAAACAGTGACGATGATTACGTTTATTTTGAAGACTCAGTTACTGAGCGAAAACCGATAGCGGACAATTAGGTTACTTTAGCCTACGTAATTATGGTTTTAACTTTATATATATATATATATATATATATATATATATATATATATATATATATATATATATATATATGCATAACATCCAAAAAACAACGCATATGTTGAATTGAATAAGCTTATTCCTCATTTGAGGTGATTTGGGATTTTATTGTGTATTAATTTGGGGTCTGTACTAATAAATACATGATGTCTTTTTTATGGATCATTTTTAATATTCTATAATACTAGGTCTACTTGAATTATATACCAACACAACATTTATTATCTTTACTATATATATATATATATATATATATATATATATATATATATATATATATATATACGTGTTTAGACAAGTTGTATCTACTTATTTTAAATTGGACCCTTTCATATTTTTGATTGGATTTTAAATTGAATCTTTTCATATTTTCCATGTCATCATTAGTGTGTTGTTTATTGCAAGGCAAATATTATATTGTTCATTATTTTGAAGACAAAATTGTTATGTTCATCTGAAATTTATTTTTCTTTTTACTTGTGATGTGAAAAACCAGTCAATGCGTGATTGCTTGATACCACATCAGGGAAGGTAAGTAAAGCTGGTTGTGGAGACTTTTTGCGAAATAATTAGTAAAAACTATTAGTGAAAACCTTGACATTTTAAACTATTGTACACATTTAAAAATATTTGTGCAGTATTCGTAATTAACTTTATTATGGTTTGGTTTCAATTTCTTAATATAGATATCTTCGAGAATTTTTATTTTATTTTTATTCCTTTCATGAAAAAGTATGGAAGTGTTTTCGACAAAAATTGTATAGAAATTGTAGGGCATATCATTCAAATGAAAACAGCCGCCGGCACAACCTTTTCGTAGTATGTCCAAGATAAATATTATTATTATCGTTGGGGATACAATCTTCCAGAGGACATTTAAATGTATAGACAATGTTGGTTTTCTGCAACACGTTAGTAGGTGGGTAAGAGTCATTATGAATGATTATATCAGATATACTATGATTTAGTATATAATTAATTTTACTTTTTTTTTATTAAGATCTGTGATGCATTAGTATTTATTAATTCATTTAGGATTATTTTCTCTTACATATATATATATATATATATATATATATATATATATATATATATACTGAATCCATGCAAGACTCACTTGTCCATAAAGATGCAAATTGTCACATAGGTTCAGTGATAAAAAACACGTGTTCTATTTTGAAACGTTAAATTTTTTCCCTGAATATAGAGGGTAATGTATACATATCACACACATCATATATATATATTCCAAACATAAATTATGTAGAAATAGTCTAACTGTTCTGTATGTCCGATCACTTTCGGTTATTCTTTTAGCCATTACCAAAGATCATTTTATTTTTACTTTTAGAATAAACACACACACTAATAATCGATAACATTATGACCATATACCTGTCAAAGTATTGATCCACCCTGTACCTTACTTACGTCCTAATACCCTTAGCTGTGGATAAATAGAAAGACAGACTGGGTTATATAGCCTTGGGTGGCAATCGGTCAAGTTGAATGAGAACTTAAACCTGGAGAGGATTGGGCTCTGTCAGGATATCTTGCCCAAAACACACCATTTTTAACGCGGCTGTAGTACACCTTTTCCCCTACAACTCTAATGAGTTACACGATTCCTGAACCTGATATTTATATAAGGCATATTATTCATAAAATACTGATGGGTATAAATTACAGGTTGTCACGCAGCTGATCTTCTGAATATATTTTTACAGGTTTCAAAAATAATTATCACTCAGCAATGTCGAGGCAGGTTGGGGGACTACAAAATTATATTAATATTCCGATATGTCAAGCCAACATTTTATTTAAACTCTTCATAGTATTAATCCCTATTTCTGTACATTTTATAAAAGTTAATAATTATTAACTATATATATATATATATATATATATATATATATATATATATATATATATATATAGTAATAGTAAAGGTAAATACCTTTGGTATATAATCCAGGTGGATCCCATTAAAACTGATCCACAAAAAACAGCTCAGTGTATTTATTATTACAGAGCAAAAATTTATACACAATAAAGTAAAAAATCACCCCATATGGGGAATAAGCTTATTTTGATGTAAAGCGCGCGCGTGTGTGTGTGTGTTGATGTATGTGCTCGCGTGTGCGCGTGCCTGTGGGCGTATGCACGTGAGCGCGTATCTGGGTACGTGTAGAATTTCGAGATTATTTTCCCTTTTTGTCGTTTCCTTGTCTCTTTTTACGTTTTCATTATTGGCCTTATACCCTTTTTCTCTCTTTTTTACAATTTTAAGTGACGCAGCCAAATGTAGCAATTCGACATCCATTTTTTTCAGAGACTCACTACTCTTATTAATGCTTGACCGTCCTAAGGCATTCTTAAGTTGGGAAAATACAGGTGCAATTCATTTTTTTGTTATTGTTATTAATGCTTAAATGGTAAAGTAAATATTTATATATGACTTCACTTGCCAATCATTTTGTTTTACTTACTTGATTTGGTGGTATCATAAGTATTAGGTTGTTAATTATAGGTGGTGAGGTCTATAATTAAATTTTATTTATTATATATATATATATATATATATATATATATATATATATATATAGAGAGAGAGAGAGAGAGAGAGAGAGTTTATCGATCTGGGTAACGTACAGGGAATTCTGGTAGATTTTTCTCGTCCTGCAGTCCATATCTAGGGATATCTCGTTTAGGTTTTTTATAATTTAGTACTACTTAGTTATGGCTCGCCCTGATTCTATTTAGTACATACACTACCCGGCCAGGAAACAATGCTGTAGTAGTCCTTTTTCATCAGAGCTGGTAAAAACCATGGCTAAATAATTCATCAATAAGCATAAATGCATTAAATTATTAATCAATGGTAAATTATGCACGTTCCATCTATTTATTCTATGATATCGTGATAATCTAACCGGATTTTATTTGCTCTATCTCAATGATTCCCAATGTGGAATGCATGCCCCACCGGTGGGGCGTAGTAATATTTTGGTGGGGCGTGCATAAGATGCGCAGCCTTCGGCTTACTCTACGAACAAGAGCTCAAATTTCATTTTGCATTATTATTTCATGATTAAAATGATCAAAGTATATTACCGAATAAGCTTTCATTTAAATATTTTATATTGCTACCTTTCAGTTCTCTATTATATGTTTTGAAACTATATATATTTATATATATTCTTTTTGTTTTTTGTTTTAATTTTTCTCTTTCATGGACGCCATGGTCTTTGGTGGCTTGTTTCAAGACCAAGTTAATTGCCTTTTAAGCTTCCTTCACGTGAATTGCAGTAAAAATTTGAATATTAAAGAATTAAATATTACAGGGCGGTTACATTAATTTTAGAAATACCAAACTGGGCCATGGCACAAAATCAGTTAGGAATCACTGCTCTATCTCTTAGAAAATCTTTTAATCTGTCCTACTTGTATCGGAAAGAATTATATTAATTCTTCATATAACGAATTCCGAAGAAATCGATTAACGTCTTCGAAATAACAGAGGTAGGGAGGTGGTTTTTTTACTAATTTACATCATTTCCTAATAGCTACGAAGAGAACAATTGTTAAAATTAGATCATTCTTTCAAGAGCGCTCACAGATTTTTTTCCTTTTCCATTTTTTTCTATTTTTCTTTTTCTTCGGCAACAACAAGCATTTCCTCTAATATTTTTGCACTCTTTGTCAATGTACTCATCGAAAATTCTTTGCACTCCATTCCTTAATATTAGGAGGACGTCGTCTTCCCAAAGTTGAAACGACAGCGTACGAAAGCTCTCTTAAGTGACAACTCTAACAGCCAAACCCTCATCACACACAAGACACGTACAATTCATATTTTCTTTCCACATATCACACACATAGCCTCACATGCACACATACATAATTATGCATTATATATATATATATATATATATATATATATATATATATATATATATATATATATGTCTGTGTATATGTATATATATATATATATATATATATATATATATATATATAATATATATATATATATATATATATATATATATATATATATGGGGCTGTTGTCTAATATTATCATTGTCTTTTGTATTGTCAATCGCAGCGCTTAGTGTTTTAGTGGCTGTCAGAACCAATGTTTCAGTGAAGACACTGGTCGAAGACCTTCGTGACAAATACTACAATCTCCAGTATTGAATGAAGATAAAAGCAGCAGCCTTGGAAAACAGAAAGAGTAAATTGATTGCGAAGTGCCTTTGTTAGTGACAGAAACATTCGATGTGCGAGAAAGGAGCGTTTGCTTGTCTGAAAGGAAATCGGAAATCAGATTTAAACCGATAAACTTTCCAAGTTTCACAAACTTCAGAGAAGACGTTCAGTGTGGATGGCGACTAATCAAGATTCTAGTTTGTAATATTAAACGAATAGGACATGACAAGCAAAGGATAAATGAGAGACAGAATAATGGAAGAAACGCATGACAATATTCCCAACAAATTGTATCAATTCAATAGAGAAATATATTTAAATGGTTATCTCGAAGAAATTCAATAACAGTTTTAGATTCATTTAAGATGAAAGCACAATTCAGTACATCATTCATATGCAGTTTGGGATAGTTTACATACTGTATATATATATATATATATATATATATATATATATATATATATATATATATATATATATAAAATCCAAATGTAGACCGTTATTTTTTACTGTATAAAAATGTAAGTACTAATCTTGTCTATACGTGAGTCTATACATAAATTTTCCTCGCCTCTATAATTGAATCTTTAGGTAAGCATATTTAGTGACAATACATTGAGTTAAATATACTTCGTCTTTATACTTGAGTCATGGGCTTGTTCACTTTCTGATCATGAAACCGGGTTTCGAATCTCACCACGGCTGATTTGTCAGGAAGGAGATTTTCTGACGTTATCGGTGTGGAGGGGGATGATCTCAGCGTACGGTACCTTTGGAAAGTACCTGAAAACCATACCACGGGTTGATCCAAGACTTGTGAGTGAAATTCGGTCGACTGAACAATTGGGGGTTGTCGATAGCTGTGCTAGTACGAAGTAGCAAGTAATCGTAACCAAGGTTCTGAGTGTGCTGGTGTAGTTCAAATTGTTGATCATGCTAGATAATACGTTCTCTCCCAGAAACTGTAACTAAGGTCTGCTCAGCATAGTTGCCGTATAAACCACAATTAGGCTGTGTGGGTGTCGAACAAACACAAATGTTCCTGTGCGAGTGTCTGCAATAGGGATTGGCTAACCGAATACGAGTGGCCAGCTATTATTATAGATAAGCATTTTTCATGTCAATACTTGAATCGATAGTTAAATATTGACATGAAAATCCATACTTGTGTCTATATGTAAGAGTTTTTCGTGTCAAATCCGATAGTTAAATAAACTTCGTCTTTATACTTGAGTCTATAGGTAAGCATTTTTTATGTCAATACTTGAATCGATAGTTGAATATTGTTCAAATTTATATTTGAGTCTATAGGTAGGCATATTTTTAGTCAATACTTGAGTCAATAGTTATATTATTGTTCGATTTTATACTTGAGACTATATGTATTTTTCCTGACAATATTTGAGTCGATAGTTAAATATTATTCGTCTTTACTCTTGAGTCTACAGGTAAACATGGGTCATATCTATAATTAATCGATAAGTAAACGTTGTCTATGCTTTTATTTGAGTCTGTGGGTAAATATTGGTGGTGTTTATATTTGAATCTATAGGAAAATTTGATTGTGTTTATATTTGCGCCCATAATAAAACATTGGTCATATTTATACTTAAGATTAGGATTAATACAAATATAAAATTTATCACTTAGCTGATTGATGTTATATTCAGCATCTCTACTTCAGAGTTTCATAGACAAACCTTTGTTTAATTTTTTGGTCCACTCCGCAGTGCGTATAACATGTAAATATTGGTTTTTGATGCCTGAGATAAACATTGGACGTGTTTATACTTGTAACCATATGTAAGAATTAGTAGCGAATTAGTACCTTGCCATAGGTAAATATTGGACATATTTAGTCTCTAGGTAAACATTTGTTTTTAATTTATCGGTAAACATTGATCACGTCTACTGGCAATAGGTAAGAATAAGTCGCCTCTATACTTGTCATAGGTAAACATTGGCCGTGTCTATAGTTAAAACTATATGTAAACATTGGGTCTTAGTCATAAGTAAACATTGACCATGCCTAACCTTGAGTCCATATGTTGTATACACACGAGACCGCTAGCATCCAACCAATTGTGATCTTACTTCTATGCAGAGAATGTAGTCGGTGTATACTAGCCCCCGTCGACACGGCAAATGTAGTTCCTTTCTGATTGGTAAGCTAGCCAATACATTTACAATTAGGATATAAATTATACATCGAAGAACCTAAAATGGCGTCGTGCTCCTAAAATGGTCGAATGATTTAGACGAATCTAGTTTGGTGGGGCAGTATCTTCGCACTATTGAACGGGGTGGGAATCAAGAAAGAACAGTTTCTGGATTTTTCTTGTACTACCAGTCATACAGATCATGATTTTTATCTTGATGGTAAACAAAGAAATGGGATTAAATGTCTGGCCAATGAATTCGCATGATCACCTGGTGAGTGGACAATCCCATCAACTTTCCTGTAGTAAGTCACTGCAACTTGGCGTAGATAAGCAGAAAAGGAATCGTAAGTATGATGAAAAAACAGACTAACAACTCTTCAGTGATATATAAAATGTCAATGAAATATTCAGATATATTTATGAATTGAAATATCTCCATGACTATTTCAATATTAAATCGTAATAGAATCGTGTGCTTAGCTGATAGTAATACAAGATATACATTATACACAAAATTAGCAAAAGGATGAAATAAGCATTTCGTATATATACTCAAATGATTAAACATAATACGTCTCTTTCATTATATATATATTTATAGTTACCCCCCCATATATATATATATATATATATATAGTGTGTGTGTGTGTATTTAGGCAGTATTTTTTCATTCATACACGTTTCATTAAATAATATAGACAAGTGTTGTCTATTTATTTTATGTAAATTCTACATCATTTTTTAATAAACCAATCTAAACTTTGGATTAAAAAAAAAAAATATGTATCAATATTGTAATTTTCTTTCTTAGTTTAATGATAATGTTATTAAGCTTATCAGACGGTTTGAAAAGAATTTACATGAAATAAATAGACAATATCTGTCTATATTATTTAATGAAATATGTATGAATATATATATATATGCATTTATATATATATGTATGCATATCTATCTTTCTCTCTCTCTCTCTCTATCTATCTATATATATATATATATATATATATATAATGATAAAAATATACTTACAATTAGTAAACGCTAACTTTTAGAAAAAGCGCAGTAAAACGTCCCACTAATGTGGAGAGCTTAAATAAAGTGTAAAATATTTAGGTATGCAAAATATAGACATAGATTATCTAATAGCGTTAATCCTCTATGGTCAGGGATTATTTTGTTGATTTAATTAATTAATTTCTTACATTGGCTAGATATTCCGAAATTTTAACACACTTTTCTTGCTTCCCCTCAACAATTCTGATTGGGTTTTCACACACAAAACGCATCCATATCCCAGGGTGGGCTTAAAAATTTATAAGCTTTCTATGAAGGAATGATGCATTGATTTCAAATCTTTTTATTAATAACTGCATTGTTCTTTCCGGGAAAATTGGCAAGTTGAGGGCTATGTTGAAAAATAAATCTTATTTGGCCACATTTTATGAAATTACCTTGGTCATTCTATGAACATTTCAGCTGACCCTAATATATTTGTCTATATATCTATTGTTGCTGCCGTCACCCACTCGCACCGGAGCATCGCGATCAGCGTCCTCTCTCTTTATTTCCTTCCTGTCCGCTCTTGGCGGTGGCGGAGATGGCTTTCAATCAAAGAGACTTTGAGAAGGCCCTTCGCGAATATTTGATTTTTGTGACAAACCTGCGAGATGGAGAAGCCCTCACACTTGGCCAGAAGCACTTACTTTGTGCCTCAACATATATATATATATATATATATATATATATATATATATATATATATGTGTGTGTGTGTGTGTGTGTGTGTGTTTGCGAATCGTTACAACAATGGCCTTTCTGACCATAAGACTTCGGTTTGAACATCACCGTAGTCGATTTGTTTAAAAGGTGACTTACTTCTTTATGTTATTGGTTGATTTGGGTTGGTGAAGCCACAAAAGCCATACCACGGTTTGACTAGAGAGCAACAGATTGATTAGCGCAGCCGTTGATGGTTGTGTTTGCACGAAGTCACATTTCGAGCACACATCGCGTTTTTTAATCATTGTAGATCATGTGCTCTTTCAGAGAAACTCTCAATAAGAATAGTTGTAAGATGAACGAAAGTTTGCTGTATGGCTGTAGAACAAAAACAAATGTGCCTGAGTAGTTGTCTTCAACAGGGATTGACTGACTGCCCTGGCAGATGGTTTTTTTTCCGAAAGACGAAAGTAACCGACCATTAGATCAACTGAGATGTTAAGGGAAAAATATATTGGCTTTTGAAAAGTTAGTCACGATTATTTTATTTTATTTTTATTATTATTTATTTTAGTCACGATTAAACAAATTGCTTCAGCATCTAACAGAAACCAACGCTGGCAAATGTATTTCTTCATCGGAAATTAATAATAATACTTTTATCAAAAATTCTTTTAAAGGACACTTTCTCATTTTGCTTTCTAATCGTTACATTTCTTCGAAATAATCCAATTATATATTAGGCATCCTTCAGTTACTACTGAAAAGTGAGTTCGATCCTCACTGGGTGCCCCATACTTTCGGCCTAGTGCCACATCTAAGCTACGCTCGGAA
The DNA here is from genome assembly GCA_903632075.3 of Acanthosepion pharaonis. Lineage (NCBI taxonomy): Eukaryota > Metazoa > Mollusca > Cephalopoda > Sepiida > Sepiidae > Acanthosepion > Acanthosepion pharaonis. The sequence continues at coordinate 1,623,649 of CAHIKZ030000336.1, read as the reverse complement.
AATTTCTATATATTAGGCATCTTTCGAGCCAAAGGATATCAGTACCAAACAAATACGGGAAACTCGGTCATTAAATATTTTCTTAACATCGATAGCTTCTGCTGCTTTGATCATTAGGGGATCATTACATTAAGATTTGGGGCCTTTTAGGGGACACCCGACATACGGATGTATTCGGGCTATATGTATATAGATATCAATTTTGATAGATAGATATGAACAGAGATAAATATGAATAGACTGAGATAGATATGAATAGATATGAATAGATAGATAGATAGATAGATAGACAGATAGATAGATAGTGTATCAAGGATAAAGAAGTGGCGCAAGATTGCCAACACACCAACGGTCGCAAGACGTCGAACTAACTGGAGTCGTTCCGTGAACACTCTTATCACTGCAGAGAGCCCACTAGTGAACTGTTACTGTCTTGTCCTCGCTTTCAACCGCAAACGATTCATTCTCGGCGTCCGAGAGACGCTGCCGAATACTTCTCGGCTACTTCCATCGCTCGCCGCAACATTTAAATTACAATCATTTTCCTTCTTATAGATAGTTTGCTAGCTTGATAGATAGATAGATCGAAATAAATCAATGAATCCCGACCTATTTCACAAACCTTTTTTTTTTTTTTGTAATTTTAAGCAAGGCTGTCATGATTTCATCGGAAATTAGATTAATAATAGGAGAAGACGGCGACCTTGTGTGAATATATCTCCTACAAGGGAAAGCGAGAAGAAAGGACGAAATATCAATTGTACAAAGAGATGAATCCCAAGACGTGTGACGCTACTATTAAACCCATAGATAGGAGGGGAAGAGACGGATTCATACCTTTCCCAATATTTGTGCTTAAGTGAATGCAACGAGGCCGGCTGGAATTCGAACTCGGCTCTCCAGTTTCTCATTCTGAGCCGTTATCCATTATTGCATACCGCACCTATGCGATACATAGAAGAAAAAAAAACGATCATAATAAGGGGAGACAACATTGAGCTAAATAGGTTTTCACTAAATCTACGTCTAAAATAAACAACTTCTCTCTATGACGATGGTCTAGGATCAAACCTAACAGATTTATAGACATACTTAAGGCCATTTTCTGCCTAGGTAAGGTCATTCGGTTGCTGCTGGCATTCCATGTTTTCTGGATTTGAACAAAATAAAATTAGTTTACTATTATGTCTGATGCTTCAGCAGGCAACATTTTATTTTCGTCTTGAAAGGTCAGTCGTGTGGAACAAAAAGAGATCGAACCGACCACGGGACAATAGCCTCGTGAATTAAAGCATTGCTTTGTGAATTTGGTGATATATTAATTGTGAGTTCAATCGCTGGGTTGGGTAGTGTGTATTTGATACTTGGACAAAGGGTGATCCATAAATAAGCAGGATTAAAAAAAAGAACTAGAGATATACCGAGATACGAGCAGTGGAACTAGAACAATTTATCTCCGTAGATTAAATAAAGTCTTCAGTTTGGAATTCCCTGTAGATTACCAGGATCGACCTGATGAAGATCGGATGGCACAATGGCCGAAACGTTGTAATATCGACAACGAAGATGAAGACAATAGCTTGGATGAAATAAGAATTCTTCATCCCAGAAATTTAGAGATATGTAAATCTAAAGTTTTTTGTTGCTTTTTTATCTACTAAGGTTCATCCAACGCTCAAGAGCCTCTCGTAGTAGAGGGTTACGGAATGAGTTGGATGATAAGAGGTAGAATGTAGTGAATGTTATGAAAATAAAGAGGATAGATAGTGACTGGCTTTTGATATTTAAGAGTTTGAAATTGCATTCACCGAGATTTATTCTGCAAAGTAGCAGTTCTCATAAGAATGCTCTGTGGAAATATAGTGGCATTGAGCTTAGAGGTTAAAATGAATAGTTGATGGACCCACACCCAAAAAATTAATGAAGGATGGTAATGATAAAGAAACACATGGGTAATTTAAAAAAAAAAGGAATTTCTTCACAACTTTACACACTTGAAGTATTGTTATTTCTGGAAAATAAATCAGAATTCTTAAGGTCTGTAGTTTTAATGTATTGTCATGAAGAGGAAATGTTCATACAACAGAGATTAAATGAGCTGACACAAAATAATAATTAAAAATGTTTAAAAACAAAAGTTAAGAGAATCTGTTGTTCAAGGAAAGGATGTATGGTTTGCATATATTCAAAAGTAGATGAAGACAGTTTAAAATACTTAGCTTTCTTAGTTTGTTGAGAGAAAATTCTTTGAAGTGTTGCGTGCTGATTAGAGGCTGATAATAGAATTGGTGAGTAATTTTGCACTGACAAGTACTTCAAGGCTGGTCGCTAGGAACCAAAACAAAACCTTTCACGTGACATCTGACATTCTTCTGATTAATTCAATTTTTCTCCTCATTTTTTATCAAAAAGAATTTCACGTATGCTCGCTATTTTCTTGTCTTATTGGCTGACCGGCCAATTTCTGTGAAGGCAACGTTGTCATTGGTTCCAAAACAATTTCACATAGACTCACAAATTCCTTTCTTTCTCATTTCTCTGAATTTGAAGGAAAGAGTTATTTCACACTCATTACAAACGTTTTAAAACTGAGTTTAAAATCCTTCTGTTTATCAATTCTTTCTTGTATAATCTCCTTGTCCTGATCTATCCCCTATCCTTCTCTTCATCTTTTCCTCTATCACTCCTATTTGCTCTAGCTCCAACTCTATGTAACCCCCTGCGTGCTAGCGTCTTCCAGCCTTTCTTAGGGTGAAACGCTTTAAAAAATGTTTCTTTCAAATATCACATCTGAGTATGAGTTTTGTTTGTTTTTCCTTTCGGGATAAGAGACGTAACGCTCCGTTCCTCATAGTGGCGTGGGGATTAATGGATGATGATAACAACGAGGAGACACGGGGGTAATTTTAACAAAATAAGATAAGGGATTTACTTACGAATTTACACGCTGGGATCTGTGTCAGTAGCGCGTTTCAGGAAAATAAATCAGAAATTTTTAAAGTCTTTACTTTTAACGAATTGTCATGAAGAGGTAATGTTCATACAACAGATTAAAAGATGAGACACAAAATGATATTCAAAAATCTTTAGGACAAAGGTAAAAGAGTTCGTTGTTCACAGAACGGATATATGGTTTGCATATGTTCAAATGTAAACAAACAGAGATAGATTGGAATACTTAACTTTCTTGAATTGTTGAGAGAACATCCTTTTAAGTGTCACGTGCTGGTTAGAAACCCTTAATATAATTGGCGAGTAATTTTACACTGGCGAGTAATTCAACGCTGGCCGTGGAGAGCTGTAACAAAACCTTCCACGTGACTTCAGACATTCTTGTCATTAATTTAATTTTTATCCTCATATGTCAAAAATAATTTCGTTACGTTATTTCCTTCTTCTTGGCTTATATGTTAATTTCTGTGAAGTCAACGTTTTCATTGTCCAAAAATTATTTTACATAGGCTCACGAATTTCTTTCCTTCACCCTTCTCAGTTCTCCGAAATTTGACGGAGTGGATGAAGGGAGTGATTACATTTTCGCACTCATTACAGAAATTCCTCCTTAGATTTGGAGGAAAAGAAAGTTATTCGATTCCGCGAATATAGCATGATGAGTCCTAGCTATAAAGGTCTGAACTTGTGGGCCTAAAGAAAGGTGCTCATCTGAGAATTTGAGCTCTTTGGTTCCATCAGTTCAGAACTTTATAGTTTGGGGTTATGCAAATATTCACTGGAAAGGTGCGAGTCTGAACAGACGAGGCTGTATAGATTTCGGTAACAATTTAAAATGCTTAGTATAATGTTAATGCTTAGCATAAAACGCTACAAAATGTATACGACACGTACTGACCATTACTTTCAACCCTGTCGGCAGAACCCCGATTACGTCCATCGTATCCTCTGTACATCGTTACAATCGCGGCAAAAGTGTCATATGACAAGTTTAAATATAAATAACCAATAATAACCTGAGAAGTCAAGTAAAAATAATCAGATTTTGCCAAGACTGAGATATGAGCAACACATATTTTCCTATACACTTAAGGATACACAACGACCAAACTTTACCTATAGACACAACCAATGCTTATATACAGACACATTTATGAATACAGCCAATGTTTACCTGTGGATTAAAGTCAAAGATGAGCACAAATAATACTTACCTATAAAGGCAAATATAAGCAGAAACAATGTATACTTACAGACCCAAGTATAAACACGAACAATATTTACCTATTGACTCAAGTATAAACACGAGCAAGATTTCCCAAGAGACTCGAGTAGAAACACCGAAAATATTTACCAATAGAATTATGTATAAACAAGAACAATGTTTACCTATAGATTCAAGTATGAATACGATCAATATTTAACTACTGACTCAAGTATAAACACCAACGATACTTACCTATTGACTCAAGTATAAACACGTACAGGTTTTTCCTAGACTGAAGTAGAAACACGAAAAATATTTACTTTAGGTTCATGTATAAACACGATGTTTACCTACAGACTTAAGTATAAACACGAACTATACTTACCAATTGACTTAAGTATAAACATGAACGATACTTACCTCTTGACTCAAGTATAAACACGAACAAGATTTCCTTAGAGACTCAATTATAAACACTAAAAATATCTACCTATAGATTCACGTATAAACAAGAAAAATATTTATATATAGATTCAAATATAATTTCTTAGCCTAAATAATAACCATGATCAATGTTATTAACTGATTTATAATTTTTAGAAATACTGATTTCGACATCAAGTACAGACATTAGGGTTGGATATATTGTAGATCCATCAATATCAGACCCGACCTATAGGTTTTCGAAAAGCGATTCAAATTCATAAAAATATGTAGTTGTGAATACTTTTAACTAATTATAGTTCCCACCATTCTATTCACTACGATTTCTCTTGTAGTTCCGTCTTCAAGGTTAGAATTAGTTTAGCCTCCTGCTGTATTAACTGCTATTTATATGGTGGAGATTTGTATATAAATACAACAGAAAGTTGAGCTCAGCTTGGGAGATGAGTGTGACCGAAGGGTTAAGGGCGGGGAATTCAGTAGCAGTGAACAAATATCAAATTCCGGTTGCAACAGTTGAAGAAATCTACGAATCGACCTCTTCTATCCATAACTCTTGGCTAAAGAGCAGATCAGGGTATGCGCAGATCAGGATATGTGCAGATCAGGATATGCGCTTTATTTGAAGAAGAACTAGGTGATTTTATTTCATGTCCATCCTCTTTTTCGCTCACTGGTTACCTTCAAAGACTTGAATAAGTCAGGCTGGTACCAAGAAGCAGACATGTTGAATTTTCGCTCTTAACGTTTAATAACGTCGACCAACTTGTGTAAAATTACCCCATGTCTGTTGTTACGACCACAAGTGCAGGTTTTTGCTCTTAAAATATATTACTTAATTCAATGACAATATGATTACGTTAGCCAAAAAGATTAGCCGACATGTAATTCTATCGCTATCAATAACACGTGAATTTCTTCGGCTTATTAAATTGATTTCATTATATCTGCAATATGAATTCTTTCAATATTTTTTCGTGCAAACATTGTCATGGCTACAATAATTAGATTTATAAAGAAGAAAGGCGATACATAGTCTCAATGTATTTGCCAAGTTTCTACTGAAAACGTTTAATTCAATTTAAGTTGTAGGAATATAAAATAAATATGAATGATGGCTAATAGGATATTATTTCGATTTACAATAGAATTAAATTTCTTGTTTAAATGATTAAACCGATTTAGGAATAAGTATCGAGAATTTTTATTTGGTGGGGGGTGTTTTTTTTGTTTTTTTACTGAGAATTAAGATTCACATTGAATTCAATCAATTTCAAATCGACATATACGGAAAAAATTATAGCGATTTATTTTTATATTTCTTTTGAAGAAAAAAAAATCAAAAGACTGTCTCATTTTTTGATCAAATTCACCCCATTCAAAGCAATAAAGCCACTGGAGTTATTGCGTGTGTAAGTGTTAGAAAATACAAAATTAAAAATGAGCGAGAAAGATAAAAGAGGGGTCAAGTTTATGAAATACCGTAACTCCCCATGTATAATACGCCTTCATCCATAATACGCACACCTAAAATTATGCTGAAAGTGTGAGAAAAAAAACTCTACTCATGCTCCAATACGAACATTTAAGAGTGTTTTGGTGAAAATCTGAGAGTTTAGGAAAAGTCGGATGTGTCTAATGGTAATTACGAATGTGTTTGTCGTGATCACGAGTGAGGGCGAAGTTATGCTTCCATACATCTTCATACAGGGGGCCCTCGACTAAACACTAATGCCTACATCAATGAGGAGGTAGTACAGCCCTGGTTAAAGAAGGTGGCTGCAGGAAGACCCTAATCCTGGCAACAGGACCCTGACCAAGTGAGCCTAGTCATGGTTGTCAGACAATATCTGAGACCACACCACCCCTTACATCGGGCCACCTAAATCCCCAGACTGCAACCCCCCTTGATTATTATGTGTGGCGCGCAATTGAGAAAGAGACCAACAAAACTTCTTGTAACACCAAAGATGAAGTGAAGGCAAGGATTATATCAACATTCAGCAACTTAAACAAGGAGACCGTCCAGAAGAGTTACAGGAGATTCCAAAATCATCTGGGGGCCGTGGTTGAAACCAATGGCGATTTTATTGAATGAATTTACTCTTTAGTATTTCAAGATAATTTTGTGTAATTTTGGTAAATATATCTGTTAAAATGCGATGTCAGTGTCATTTCCATCTTTGCATAATTTAGACGATAATTTATCCATCGTTTACTCTGTGTATATATATATATATATATATATATATATATATATATATATATGTCGGTGTGTGTGTCGGTGTGTGTGTCTGTGTGTGTGGGCGCGCGCACGAGCGTGTCTGTGAATTACAAAATAAGATTAAGAATGTATGAATATACATTTCGGGTTAAGTTTCTGAAATGAGAGATGTTGTTTATATCTGAATATTTATAACTAACATTATATCTTTAATAATTCGCAGTGGCGCAATAAGAAGCCTGTGTTGTGTTTCTTTTTCGCTCTTTTGTGATATCGAAACTTTTCCCATAAACGCTGACATTTCTATCGCTTTGCTTATCCATCTAAGACGAAAATGAATCAAGCGATTCCTCGTTACCATCGGAAGATTTTCATAGAAACTAACACGAGACAATTTCCTCTTCTATGAGAAAAAGTAATGAAAACATAAAGAAATCGATCTAAATTTTGTGTTTGTCAATATTACCATAGTTAAACAAAATATATTTTCTTTTTTCTTTTTTTGAGCGGGGGTGATTTCAGATAAAATGATGGTTACATTGTACAGTAAAATTACAGACATTTATCAATTTTGACTCGTATATCTTCCATCTATATTCCGATTGTTTTTAATTACAGTACTCATTGTCACTATTGGCCGTAAATTAAAATCTCAGTTGTTTTGATGAAAAGCAACTGAAATTAAGATTAAAGAATGACTTGTGTATTAGCCGAGAAATTTATGTTAAAAAATTAAAGATAAAGTGGTGTGGAGTCGGCTTATATTTGAGGTCAACATTTTGCCGATGTCCAACATCTTTCTAAAAAAAATAGCCCCAAAATATCTGGTTCGATCGCTTTACGATGACACACTGTTTTACTCAGATTTTATAAGCATGTAACACAATAAATTAGTACTTACAATCTTTATTTTTCAATAGTTTTTTTATGTTAAATAAAATCGTGTTATATCCGAAAGATGGCGCTTTTGTTGCCGACACAAAGAAAGTGAACAGACATTTGTGAAACATGTTGAAACTTCATAAAACAGAAGAAATGTTTAAAAAAAAACATTGTGCAATGAAAGTCCTACCTTCTGTATTTAATAAGTAGTTAATTACATATAGTGTTTGGTTTAATTAACTCCTACGGAGCTACGATCCTGAAATTATTTCCTCCATTAGCGCATATAATGTCTAAATGACGCTGAAAAGCATTTTAGATATCAAAATATTAAAACTTTATGAAACTATTCTCCACTCGTGGGAATTAACAGACCGACGACATTTAAACACAATGTATTCATTAGCTGTCTCTTCTTATACAAGGCATTTGGATATTTGCCTATTTCCACGATATAGCCGTAAATTCTATACAAACAGTTTCTTTTCTCGCACCTTTCGCTGTTCTCGCACTTGTCGCTTCCGGCTCCATGCTTTCCAGCCAAATTTAATCAAATTTAATTTAAATACAATGTCAATCGCTATCGATTGCCATCTTGATTGCTCGTTTCTCTTTCTCCTTATTACTAATGTTTCTGTTTCCATTTCTCCACACGCTAGAAGCTCTTGCGTGTTAGTGACTGTACTGCTTTGCTTGGGGTGATACCGATTAATATATATATATATATATATATATATATATTGTGTATTTAAGCAGCAATCGTTCATTTATGCATGTTTCATTAAAAACGACATACAAGATACTACGGTTAAGCTTTTTATTTAATTTTCTTGTGTTCGAACAAGTGCTTTCATTTATGGACACAGAATGTGTAGAAATACAAATGCTCTATAGTTCCGAGCGCTTGTGGCTATACTTTTAGCCATTATTAAGGATGATTTTATTTTTTCAGTTTAATTGAGTGTGTGCGTTATGTGTATATTTTTAGAGTGTTATAGATGCGTTTTATTTTCCGAACATGAGTTCGGTTTGAGCAGGAATACAGTTACTTTAGAGGTATTTGAACTTATAGATAATGTTCTTGAGTTAGATTAAAAATAATAGAAGCCCTAATCTGGCTCAGTAGGATTATATATATATATATATATATATATATATATATATATATATATATATCAACCTTAGGGTGTTCTTTATTTTTCTACCGTGTTAATCATTAGAAACAATTAGTATGCGTAGCAATTGCAATTAGAGAGAAAAAATACTTATCAAAAATTCACTGTGGTTTATATTCCTCTAACAGAATGAATTGCCATCTCTCAATTTTGCTACCGATTTTCCGGGACACTTATTAAGTTTGAGCAATAATATAATTTTGAATTGGTATATGATTTAGTGAGTAATTGTGTCATCGTGATTTAATAGTATTTAATTAGACGTACTTTTTATTTTATCTATGTTTCTAGTTTAGTTTCATAGGTTGTAAGTACGTATTTCATAAGTTCCTGTTTAAACCGATTTGTGTGTTTATATTTGAGATTTTCTTATCTTTATAAGGCTTAATGGCATAAATACCTTTACGAATTGGCAAAACAATGAAGCAATTTGTCATAAAAGTTCTGATGCAAAAACAACTCTGATTCGTTTTGTTTTATACGTGAAAACTTTACACATCAACATAAATGAGAAAATATAACTGACTTCGGAAAATATTTTTTGCCACAGTGAAAACTTCATATCTGCTTTTGCCTTTTTTGTTTGAAGTCATTTCTATTTTCATAATGTAATTTTACTGTAGTTTGAACGGCTTGTCTTCATGAAACTGGAAAAAAAATAATCACATGATTTAATTTTAAGTCCTAATTTGAAAAATCTGGAAAATGACACAGGCTATTTAACCAAACTAACAGAAATCACGTAAAAATGATTCATTAAGACATCACTGGGTCAGTAATTATGTCTCTGTCATATCTCTATAGCAGGGTTTCTCAAACTTTTTTCTTACTTCAGAGCGCACTTGTAGAACAATTAATATTCAGTAGCACACATTAAATTTTAATAAAGACAAATTAGTCATGAAATTTGAAAATAGGAAAATAAAAAAGAATTCTCCTGAAATAAGTATTTATTTTTAAGATAAGTGGTACAGTTAAGGGACTTATGAAGAATGTGCTATTTCTTTTTAAAGAGGTCGATCGTGATTGATTTAAATCCCTCGAGGAAGGCAAAGGGGAAAGGATTATCAACTCCTTAAAGATTAAGGAATTGAGCAGTCTGTTTCAAATATCAATTAACGAAGACTTGACTTAGCCATGGAAGCGATGTGCTTTGTGTCTGTGGATTTTTAAAAATGCAGATTTTTAAAAATGCAGATTTTTAAAAATGCAGATTTTTTTTTAATATAAAAATAATTTACAAATTAGTCTTCTGTTAATTTAGAGCATGCCTAGTTTCATGCTTCATTAGTGTCCTTGGGCGCACCTGTTGTGAAAAGCTGCTCTCAAACATCATTGACTGTTACTACAATAAACTGTTATCAAATATATATATATATATATATATATATATATATATATATATATATATATATATAGATAGATAGATAGATAGATAGATACGCTTCTTACCTACAGACGCATCGTTTTAGCCTTTGTCTACACTATTATTAATTCCGTGGAATATATTCCCATGAGACCCAATTTTTTGTTCCACTAGTCTTTTTGTGTTACGTACTCAGAGTGGCATTCCATTTTCGACTTATTCCATTTGCCAGGAGGAAGTTCCACTCAGACGGCTATACCTTCAGGATTGTTCATTTGTGATAATGTCCCTCGCGAGGATGTTTTACTGAACACTACAAATTTAACCTCTGCAAGTCAAGGACCAACCATCGTCTATTCTCATGATATCCACTTTCTGCTGCTTACTCTTATGATCGCGTCACCCCAACTCATTCAGTAATCCGACAAGCATTGAACCTTGTATTGAGGGAAATTTAGCATTAAAAATATTATACGCCAATCAAATTAATTAGCTTAGCAGTTGTGTAAAATTCAAATACTTACTTGTAATTTTGTTTCAGTTAATATAGTTTTCGGATCATCAATCGCCGGGAAATGAATACAGGCATTCATATCACGTTGAAATACCAGTTCCCCTACGATCACCAAAGTTAAACAACGTCGAGCCTCGTCAGTACATAGATGGGTGACCTCTTTGGAATCCTGAGTACTTTAAGCTTGCATGTGCGGATGGAATAATGGATAATTCCTCGGAATTGTTAATCGGAGAGCCAATTTCAATTCCAGTCGTGTTCTTTATATTTACTTACGCATGAATCCCCATTGGGGAAAGGTATGACTCCACCCTTCTAGCTATGGGTTAATCAGTAAGAATTTTTCACTAAATCATGATTATCTCAAAACAATTCTTATATTCTAAAAATATTGTTTGGTATTGAATAACCTACAAGGGGTTGATAAGCCGTAAAAAGTCAGTCAGTGAATAGTATAATTAAAATAATATCTCTAGAAGACTAATTAGAAATGAAAAAAGCAGTAACAATAAAATCACTAAGAGAATTGTCTGTGATTTTCTAAGGATATTTACAAAAATATATCCAAATACTTATACGCGTATATGTGTCCTTGTGTTTATAAATGTATGTAGGTATATATGTATGCATATATATGCATGCATGTGTGTGCAAAATAAAATATACGTCGAAATCAAATTCGTAAGTTTTTATTTTTTTAAATAATTTCAAACTAGTTAAGGTGATAATGCCACTAAGACGCAAGGTGGGTTATTGTGGGTGAAAGAGAAGGAGAATACTTAGAGCGAAGAAAAGGACGACGAATGAACATATTTCGAGAAAGCAGAAGATGGCGATTGACGTTGCATTTAAATTTTTGAAGATTGTAAGTGTCAGAGAAGTAAGCAAACGGAAGAAAGTTTCAAAAGCGAGTAATGTGAGAAGAAGAAACTATTTACGGTTAGAAGTAGATATTTCAATAGTAAAACAATGAGACCTACTTGCCAACCAAGTGTGCACATTTAAATTCATACAGTCGAGGTAGCAGAAATTAAAGATTATTAGAACAACTGGCATATTTCTAGAATAGACAGAGGAACATCACAAGATGGCGATAGGGGAAAGTGACTGGAGTCGACATGCCAGGTCAGGACCTATAACATTATTATAACATTTGTTTGTATTTTGGCGAGAATCTCGAGAAATATAACCAGTGACCTCTTTGGAATCCCGGCTACTGTAAGCTTGGATGTGCCGATGGAATAATGGCTAATGTGGCGGTAATATTCAGTGTACGAACGAATGATGGCATTTAAAAATGTGCAAGTACATGCAAAATTAATGAGCCAAATCATCCAAATTAACGAAATACTTCTTAAAAACGTGATTAGACTAGGCACGATTATAGTTTTATGAAATATCTTCGCCGTTGACGAAAGTACGAGATCACTTTTGTCATTTGCAAAAGGAAGACATGTTTTAAATGTCAAAACAGCTTTTACAAAACATAATCTTTGGGCAGATATTTTTTTTTGTCATATCTGCTTGATTAAATATATTTTCAACAGAACAATGGTAATCGGTGTTTAAGAGCTACAAAAAAAAAGAAATTGTTCTTGAATGCTCAAGGGAGGGTTTATAAATATTTTAACGTAATCATTACGACGAGAGAAAAACAAATAACACGTAATAAAAATGCTTGCAAAATGAAATATCACTGACTCGCAGATAACTAACTTCTAATATAATGAAACACGAAAATAACTTTCATAAATTCATCGGAAATTAATGTTAATGCTTATGGTCGTTTGAACTGAAACACTGGTTCTCGCCTGGTCATCAATGTTGGTCGCTATTCAGATGGGTAAATGTTGTGGGTGACCAGGGACTGTAATAAGCGACGCGACTGGAAAAACAAAATAGCGATGGGTATAAACTCGCTATTCATTCGAATAGAAATCAATATGTGAAAGTTCGAGTGGATTAACAGGTTGAAAGATTTATATGGAGTTGGGGGAGTGGTAGTTTACTTTCATGATTTCGTGTGCATATGTGAGTTGCGGAAGATTAGTAAACTTGGATTAGAATCCGAATTAATGTTAAATACAAGCTTCTGCAAATTAATTGAAACAAAACGAATAACCCCGTTATTATTTACATTTTTTACGTATTTTTCCAATGAAACATTACCCAGTACACATACTAGTACCTCGTATGTCTATTCCACGAAATTGTTCCTTGCAGATTGACCACAGATTGGATTTATATCAGGAGAGTTTCCTGGCTAGTCTATAGTACTTTGATTTGCTCACTGGTAAGGCTTGCCAGCGTGTTTGTGCAGCGTTACAATTTTCGTACGCTTCCTCGGAGTAACGTCTATCGCAGACAATGGCCATGGGACAACTAATCGAGAGTCGGGACAATAGCGTCTGGGCGTAATCAAAATCTGATGCCATCACAGATGTCGCAGTATGTTTTAAGGCCAAACAAATTTCAAACACGACGGAAATAGATTCATATTACTGCACACGGCTGCAAATAACCTAATCAGAGGAAAAATAGAAATCGATTACATCCTGTCATTCCAGTGGATCTAAAACTGATCTTATGGTGAAAGAAATGAAACTAAAGGGTTGTTTCAATTAATTTGCACAAGTGTCTATATATATATATATATATATATATATATATATATATATATATATATATATATATATATTATGTAAAATATTTGTTTTTCTTACGTTACGTTAACGTGTTTCGTCAGTTTTCGGCGCGATGTTCAAAAGAAATAAAACGTTTTATTGATGACGACGGATAATCGGCGATACATGTCAACGCCTCCTCCCCCAGTATTAGCATGGGATGAACTTGACAAAAGAGTGAAAAAAAAATGAAAAAAGTGCTCTTAGAGTCACTGAAAAAAGAATGGAATCAATTATCAAACTTATATTTTGAGAAACGTCTGCAACGAATGCCAAAAATTTGTGCTGCAGCAATCAAAACTAAAGGAGGTTTTACGAAGAGGAAATTTTAATCATAAAATCCTTTTTTTCATTTTTTCATAATATAATTTCTAATAAAAATCATGTCTCACTTTTTTTTAACAATGTATAATAATTTTCTTTTATTTAAAGTACAAAACAACTACTTTTTAGGTTAATTTAGAAAATTTAACATGGCTGACCTCAAACTTTTGAACTGTAGTGCATATCTATACACCGGTTAATATTTCGTTTTTAGACATACATTAAAGGAACATTAATTTCACATTTGAAATCCCTTCGCTATAAATTATTATATTTTTATTTAAGTCATTTTGAAATTAAAAAGGAAACCTTATAGTGATATCTATCTAGATCATATCGGTGACGTTAGGTATCTCGACGTGGTGTAACGGTTAGCAAGTTTGTCTCACCAAATTCATTACGATTGAGTAGTGAGTTCGATCCTGACTGGGTGCTTAGTGCATTCACACCTGTAGCATATCCAAACGAAGCCGAGTAAAATCATTATATCGGCCACATTCAGGATATAATGTCACTTTGAACTCAATGATTCCTTTGTTGTTGGTAAATTATATATAAATCTACAGAAGATTTTAAATTCTGAATTTTTTAATCTAGTAAACTAATTGCCAATGACAGCCAGAGAGCGCACGCCGCTCTGTTATTTATCCCATGCTTTGTGGGGAGAAGATGTTGATTCACACATCCCAAACGGTTTATACGAAATTGAATGCAAAGAACTCGACCGGAATTCGAACTCAATCCCTCAAGCTGCTAACCATTACATCACCTTCACATCGAAGTCATTCCTGATTGTTTTATATATATATATTATATATATATATATATATATATATATATATATATATATATATATATATATATATATATATATATATATATATATAATCAATTCACCCCAAACAAAAAGGTGATAATGTCACTACGACGCAAGGAGATTGAAAGAGAATTAAAAAACGTTAGAACAGAACCAAAACCCAATCCTAAAATGGAAAGTGATAAACCTCTAATCCTGTTCAAAAAACCCGTCAGAAATGTGAAACGGGTGTTTTTAATATTCTGAATTCCGTAGAGAATATATTTGATTGGATTCAGTCAAAAAGTCGTCTGGGAGTCTTACACCAGCTACTATCGGAAAATTCCTGGAGTTGATTTTTAAAAACCAAGAAATATATACCATTACACTTGAACATCATTCTGATATTATATAAACTTCGCCTCAATCACTTTTGAAATAAATCATTTGGAAACGGATAAAGTGCTCCCAGGTCATTTTGCGGGACTCCGAAAACTGCCCAATAATAATTTATGTATTACATGTTCCATTTTGATCTCCTGATAAACCCGATAACTATCATGAATATTATGAGAGTTATCATATTGAACCGACTTTAGATCGTCCTTCAAACTCTCACGCGATTCAAAAGCTGTTGTTCGACATCATTTCTCAAGTCTCGATAGCTCGTTTCCTGAGCTTCATCCAAACTTGCCTGTAGACACGGAGCTCTATTTAAAAATAAAATCTAACGGAAGTTTTCTCACTGATGGATTTCAACACATTGAAAATTGATATCCAACAAACGCACGTAAAAGTTTTCAGGCTTGAATACGATATTCAAAATCGCCTCAACGTTATCCAAAGCCAAAATTTAAACTTTTTTCTTCAGCCAATGAATTTAAAATGAAATTAAAGGATCATCTTTTCCGTTCCACATTTCCGAAAACCTGTTATTTGAAAGGAACATTAACGACATAGGTTTTGTGAGATCTAGACCAACGCAGAAGCCGGAAGTTGCCATTTTTCTTTCTCTTACCACATAACAAGGATAAAACTATTACCCAACATCAAAAGAAAACCAAATTAATTGAAAACTGATAACTGTAAGAAAGAACCTTTCCAGTTAAACCTTCGTATGTACACTACTTCTTTGAAATAATTTCATATCAACTTAAAAAATAACGCTCGATCCACTTAGAAAATAGCTATTTTGGGTAATTCAATCCTACAAATTTAATTCACACGGAAATATTTATTCTTTAATTACAAGAGAAAGGAACATCATCAAAGAAGTTCACACTACATTTTCCTTTATTGAATTCATGTTTTTTGAGCATATATTGTACGTAGATGAATAAATGTATTATTTTTGATATGTCGATGTTCTATTTTGATAACAACTAAAAATAGCCGATAATCTTAACCCAGAAAGACCTATATCTTAGATTTAGTGGTCGTACACCAAGTATTCAAAAACTAATGACTTTCTCCACTTAAGACCCACAGTTGAGTAAAACTTTGGAACAGTCCAGCTAAAATTGCGTAATAAGTAAATTCGAATAGACGGCATGAGTTTAATCGGCAGACTAACTCACTAGTTTCAGGTACTCATGAATAATAATGTCAACTTCCGGCACCCTTCTATCGAATGGCGCAACCCCTGAACAAACCTAGAAATGTTAATTACTACCTCTTTCTTGACACTTCTCACTGTCCCACAATAGTATATCACGATCTATAATTATTTAAGTATCATAATATTGATGGGTTATCCATATCAACCTGGGTGTTATCTGTACAGAACAAAAAGTTAAAAAAAGCAAAGCATGATGGAATTTTATTAAATATTTATTCCATAAAATAGTAATAAAATAATAAAAGTTTCGCTATGGAAAAGGTAATTCTTTTATTAACAGCAGAGTTCTATGGTCTACGTTGCCGAAATAAGACAAGCATTGTTATATGACCGTTTGTAGAGGAGAGCTTTTCGTTAGTGTTGATGTCCCTAGACATTAGTCGAAGAGAAACAAAAAAGATAATTTCATATTAGAATAGACATATTTTTAGGCTGTTTATTTAATTTACTTTTGCTATAAAACTACTGGCTGCTATTACATATATTCTCTACAGTCAGTTATGTAGGTTGGGATGTAAACTCACTACATTATGTATCTACTATTAACATACGAAGCACTGGAATATACGTACGAAGGAACCTGATTTGATATTATAGATGATTTACTTGAGTCAGAAATAGTTTAGTCTCTAGTCACTTGAATGATGAGATGTCTTTTTTTTTCTTCTTATTTGATTAAATTTAGCATCACGTGAATATAATGCGTTGGATATTATTATTTCCACGCCTTATAAATAACTAATTCAAAGTAAAGATAAAATGTCTCAAAGTTAAAATAATGGCGGTAACGCATGACTGGTTTAGTGTCGCTATATTTCTTCCCCCAACAATGAATGTCTGTGTCATCTCCAGTTTCTTTGTGCCATTATCTGGCACCAACGTTCAGCCCAATTCAAACAACTCTGTTCATTTTTCAATGTTGAAACTTTCTTTTATTTTCCTTCGGCTTTGTATTGCAAACAACTTCCGGAAGATCAGCTCTCGGAAGTGTGATTGGTATTTTCTAGCAGCATTTCATTGCTGTCTCGGTTTTCTCTTCAAGGAACTTTTCTGAATAAAGCAGCGAAAAAGATAGCCGCAAAACAAGTCACTCTTCGAAGCGAAGGCAAAGGCGTCTTGCTTCGATGGTCGCTCATTAATTCTAGGCAGGCATTTTTCACGAAAATGTTTTATTTTTTATCGCTTTAAATTTTGTGTCGATTATAGGAGTTAAAAGAAAAAAAAACAAGTTATTTTATCCGTATAGCAACAAACGTTTCTATATTAAAATTGACTCTGTTCAAGGCTTGATTGCCACTCAAGGTAGAGAGGCAATATTAAAATGATTATGAGAAAGTTGGTATAGGATATGAGGTAGCAGTAGGTAGTAGAAATTAAATATTATGAGGATAAAGAGGATGGGCAACGACTGACTTGAAGATTTTAGCGCTCAGGGGATTATCTACGCAGGGATCTGATTCGTACTGTAACAGTTTTTGAGAAGGGAACAGTGCCAAACAGTTCGTTACTGACGAACTATCTGTCTTGAGCAGAGAGGAACCCGGATGAGGCTTTGCCGAAGGGCAAAGTTTCGTCTGGGGAGGAAGACACACCCTGAAACCGTTTATGCGGGTTCTAAGGGAATATTTTTAGCTGAGCTTACGGGCTCAGAGAACCCACTCTAAACTCGTGCCACATGCATCCCACGTGGTTGTGGGGGGATGTTAGATATTAACAGTTTTTGAGAAAAGGTTGTCTGATAGAAATAGCAATGGAGAGATAAAGATCCAAAACTAAAATCTCCAGTATCTGTCCATATTTCTGAGATGAGGTATTATGTACATTGTTCGGACTATCATCCTCATCTT
The DNA here is from genome assembly GCA_903632075.3 of Acanthosepion pharaonis. Lineage (NCBI taxonomy): Eukaryota > Metazoa > Mollusca > Cephalopoda > Sepiida > Sepiidae > Acanthosepion > Acanthosepion pharaonis. Next base: position 1,605,616 of record CAHIKZ030000336.1, on the reverse strand, counting down.
TGTTGCTATATTTATCACAACATTTCGGCCGTTGTACGTTCCGGCCTTCTTCAGGTGGTTGGAATGTTGAACTGAACCAAGTTCTCCACAGCCTTAACCCGGTATTGAACTCACACTCTTTGGATCCTGTCACTGGAACTAACTAACGCCTTTATACACTGCGCCATATGTTCTCAAATAATAGATGTTAAGTAATCTAAATAATTATAATACCCATACTACTCGGAGTGAATGTTCTGTTGCCTTTATTGCTCGTCTTTCATCTCTCCTCAATGTTTACTATGTAAAAACCATTCGTTACGGAATGTATTCGAAATATGAGAATTTTATTCTTCGAGATAGATAGATAGATAGATAGATAGATAGATAGATAGATAAACGGGCTTAGATAGATAGATACTATCTACTTATTTAAGTCTGTTCATAGATAGAATCTATCTAAGTAGGTTTATAATCTATCTATATATCTACCTATCTAAGTCTGTTAATAGATAGATAGATAGATAGATAGATAGATAGATAGATAGATAGATAGTATCTATCTAAGCCTGTTTACTATCTATCTATCTATGAACAGACTTAGATAGGTAGATAGATAGATAATAAACAAACTCAGATAGTTTCTATCTATCTATGAACAGATTAAGATATGTAGACGACAGTATTATTATTATGTAGTGAACTCGATTCGACTTCTATAAAATAATTTCTGCTAACGTCGTAAACCTAACGTCTTTAGAGATACCGGTGACTAATTTCCCAGTTTTTTTTCCTAAAGAATATCTGCTAAGGACAGTTAGATCACTTTTCTAAAGAAATGGGAACAAATTCTCTTTCGTTCTTCTTTTCGCTTGTAGTTACATGGTTGCCTTAAAGATAGGATGTTTCTCATTTACCCTCTGAGAGGGGCCTCATGGCCACCAGCAAACCACAGCCGCCTGCAATACAACGCAGAAGACTAGGCAACATACGCATCTACTAAGCTTACTAGACTATACACAGGTATATCTGATAACTGTAACTGGTATTCTCAAGCATACCTATCTAGGTACTGAACAGGGTCAACGTTGCTTAACTTAATTGATCCAATGAGGACCAGTGTTTCAGCGTCACATGGCCGTAAGCCCTTTACAACACCGACACATCCAAGCTTACATTACCTGATATTTTCAAGCAGTCACCCATCTAAATACTGACAAGTCTCGACGTTGCTTAACTTTGAAATTTGTACAGGAACCGGTGTTTAATCGTGATGTGTCCGTAATCCCTTAACACGAGAAGCGTTCAGAACCAGGAATTTTCCGGCAGTCACCCATCTGACAACTCTACCTGGTATCCCCAAGCAGTCGACTATCTAGGTACTCACCAGGGTCGACGTTTCTTAACTTCAGCGACCCGATGTGAACCGGTTTCAACACCATATGGCCATAAGCCATTTAATCTAAGCTAAAATCCCATACATCTAAGCTAAAAGCACCTGATATTCCCAAGTGGTCACCATTCTAAGTACGGTTTGGTCTCGACGTTGCTTAACTTCGATGATATTGCTACAACCGGTGTTTCAATGTGATATATCCATAAGCCCTTTATTCCATCCGCGCACACAAGCTTTCAGCACCTGGCATTCCCAAACTGATAGCCATCTAGGTACTGACTACTCTCGACGTTGCTTAACTTCAGTGAGCCAACAAGTATCGGTGTTTCGACGTGATATGCCGTACGTACAAATAAGGACATCTCTATGGACACATCCTCATTCATTTTTTATATTTAGTTTTGCTAGGGCAATAAAAATGCTAATTCCACCTAATTGTTCTTAATTTCTATGGTAGAACTTATACGACAAAACCCCTACGAAAAGCACTAGTACGCCACAGGCATTTTTCTATTTACTGTAATCACTAATAATAGCTGGTAAAACGGTAATAGCAAAACACGAAATGGTACTCCCGCTTCGGATGTCGCTAGACCAGTTTTAATTTCCTGTACAAAACACTTGCATCTGTAGAATAGAATTTCTGGTGAGAATCTTGTCGATATAGGGATAAACGTATAGAAAAATGATGCTATTTTGCCATAGGATTTTTTTCGTTGTTGTTGTTGTTTAAAAAAATCTGATCAGAAATCAATTCTTGATTCGGGAACGGATATTCTCTGGTTGAAGAATCATTCTGATTATGCAGAACTCATTCCAAGCAAAGGTATTTCCTGGAATTGAGGACCGACCCAAATTTTTGGCTTGCAAATTTATTTTTTCACATAATAAAAAAATAAATTCAGATAGAAGAGGGGAATATACATAAAACTGCTTAGGAATGATTTGGGGAAAAGTAACTTCTGACGCAAGTTCGACTTTTTTGAGAATTTAGATTTAGGTGGGAAAATACAGGATTCCCAGAAAAAAAAAAGGGAAATTTATTATCAATGTTTTATCTTTCAGGAATAATTGAACTTGAATAACCTTGCATAAATATCTTGAATATTCATTAACATGAATAATCATTTGACTCTCGTGTAATTATTTAACTCTGATTGGTTCTTTAATGATTGATTAATTGCAGTTCGATCTTGTGACTCGTCATTTAAAGGTTATTTGCAGGCAACTTTCATCTTTCGTTCTGTCCTTCTCGTATGGTTAAACAACTCACTGATTTTGAGTGTCAAGTTATCGTAATTTTCAAAGGACATCCGACATGGGTATTGAAGAAATGTTCAGAAATTCTTCTTAATGTTTCAGTCACATCAGTCATCACCAGTTTTAAATGATTGTCAACGCCTTTCTAAATTTATCGTTTTTTTTTTTACTGGGCACCCTGTAGTATCACTTCTACGCCTTGAAATACGACAATTAGTATTTGCTTGGAGATTGTTATAATAAATTAAGAAAGTCACTTATTCGCCAGAAATCAACTTTACCATACTTTGTTCATCTACAGTAGTTTTCTTGTTTTGCAAACCAAGCACATCTTTTTGTGGTGATTACATACAGCTTAGTCATGTTGTGGCGTTTGTTTTATATAAGATATTGCCAAGAATTCAATATAACTCGTATTTACTTTCATCTGAATTTTTATTTTTTGTTATACCAAGCGTTGTGGAATCGTAAAGACGAATTCAAATTCCGACCAAGTTTATTGTCTACCTTTTCTTTATAAATGTCATTGTAAAAGGTATAAATGCTTCTTTTAACCGTCCCACCAGCAGCTAATGATTAAATAGTAAACCTTGGTTGGCGACCAGTCTAAGAATAAGAATATTCTAAACGAGAATAGCAGGAAATCAATCTATCTTTCCAAGGCAGCCATTCGCAGATAATCAAAAGTACAACGATGATGTAAATAATCGTGATCATCCAGAACAGTTGTTCCCAAACCGATTTTGGGTCAGCCCCCCCACTTTGTTATTTCTAAAATTCTGGTGCAGCCCCCTGTAATATTTAATTCTTACATATTCAAAATGTTAATGCTATTCACGTTAAGGAAGGAAACTGAATACTCACTCGTGATGATTGGCCGACTAAACATGGGCTCTTCCAGCAACATGCATCACACCCTCTACTTTATTGACCGAGACACGCGCTGTGTGGGGAGACGGGAAATAACCTGTATGCCAATTACGCATGTATGTACATACACACAATATATTTTTATGTATGCATACTGTATATGCATCGTATGTATTAACACGCATTAATATTAACATTCTCACACAGACTCACTAGAAAACAATCCATTGTTAATAACTCATTCTCGAATTGCCCCTCTTATTCTTTTGGTATAGTAAGACGAAGGGTGCACATCTTATGCATGCCCCACCAAAATATTACCATGCCCTACTAGTGGGACATACGCCCCACGTTGGGAATCATAGATCTTGACCATAAAATGGAATTGTTTTTCAATTATTATCAGTTATTATTATTAATTTGGGCTTTTATATACCTTCCGCTTCATTCTTTAAAGTGAAACAATATCACACTATTTACATTATTCGGATTGTTCTCATCTTTGCCGTCATATTTATTACAACGTTTCGGCTGATTTACGCTCCAGCCTTTTCAGGTGGTTGGAATGTCGAACTGAACCCTTTTTTCGTTCACTGGAGTAGACTGTTCTAGTTCCACGTGCCATGTCTAATGTATGTCAGTTATCAGTTATCTCCTGTTAATTCCCTCTCCAAGTTCTCCACTGCCTTAACCGGGTATTGAACTCACACTCTTTGGGTCCTGTCACTGGATCTAAGGAACGCCTTTATCCACTGTACCATGTCTCCTTGAGATTGATAGTTTTCTAGAAATGAAGGCTGGACTCACACGTGTTTATATACCGTACCTATGAATAGTAATGGGTATGTTCCAATCCTCACAAATACATTGGACACTATAGTAAGTGGAGCTAATATACTGTTTAAGTAGTTCACCACTAGCTGTGGTTTACCTACTTGACGCCGCTGGCGAGTATTGTATTTTGTTGATGTTATAAAGATTAGCATTTCATTTCCAACCTCCGTTTTGGTTATTCCTCATTCAGTAACCTTCAATTTTTCTAGGTTATAACAGAGTAAATTAATTTTAAAAATTGTCTCTTCCGTAATCTGTTAGGACCGTTGCGACACTACAAGTACTGCATCCATAGCAGCAGTAGGTATGTCTACGGCAAGATAGCTTGATGGTACCCATCAATCTCTAGGATGTTTTTTTTTTCTTATTAAAAATTCCTTTTCTGTTATACTTGTTGCCACACCAAAAATCTCTGTTAGTTCTGTAAATTTAGGAGACTTGAATTCCAAATTGATTTTTTCCAAGACTGCTACCAGACTAGGGAAGAGGGCTGAGTCTTCCTCTGTATTTTACACGATCAGAATTTGAACATTTCATGCTTCCTGCACGTTATAAGATGCTGTGTATAGAAAAAGATAAATACCAAAATATTCAAAAAAGTACTAAAATCTCTACTTTGTTAATCGACTATTGATTATCTACAATAATGTTTTTTTCAGAAATACTTTTTTTTTATTATTTAGGTTTTGATGGACGAAGCTTTTCTTTTTTTTTAAATTGATATTGGCGCATAAAATTGCTTGCCAACCACGATGGGTTTGCATGCTACTTGGCTTTGAATCGACGTTTCATCCTACAACGATTCAACTGAGTGAAGCTCCGATGAATAGGATCAACTTAGTTTATTGCAATTCGAGTTACAAAGATCAATATTTTCAATGCGAAATAAACATATTTTCAGAGAAAAGCTTAGAGTTTCACATTCAAAATCATTCAGCAGTTTGAAAATATTTTCTTTGGCAATAATATTCGCGTACTGTTCAGGAACGCAACAGAGCAGGATAAAGACAGGAATTTATATTACGAATACAAATTAGACAGACAAGAGGTTAAATTAAAGGAAAGGAACGCATCCATTACAAACATGACTGCGAGTCAGATAATGAGACTTAACAAAGAGAAAAGCTATGATGCAGATGAATATATATATATATATATATATATATATATATATATATATATATATATATATATATATGTGAAAAGTGAATATAAATATAAATAAATATATATATATGTATAATTATTTATATATTATATGCATACTTATTAAAGCGCTCAATATCAGAGATAGAGCTAACATATTTGGTTGGATAGATGTGAGTTTGTGACCCTGGGTTTCACGTCGTCAGACAAACTCTGACGATCGCTAAACGTGAAACCCAGGGTCACAAACTCACATCTATCCAACCAATATATATATATATATATATATATATATATATACATTATTTTAAAGTATGTAATGAATTTCTTAATCCGACATTATTTCTTAACATGTCCATTTACTAAATATAAATTTTATTTTATTTATTTATTTTTTAAGCATATTACCCCAAGCAAGGCGGGAGTGTTCTTACAACGCAATGGCTTACAGAGATTAAGAATAAAGAGTTTGGGAAAAGGATAAAGAGGAGGACAGCCATCAAGATCAAGGCATCAGAAGATGTCGATTGATATTACATTTGAATATTTGACGATTATAGCTATCAGGGGAGCAAATAAGAAGAAAGGATTTATACTGTCGGGAAGTGCGAGAGAAGACGCTGTTGGAATAGAAGAGGCGGTTACATTTAACTGTTTTGACGGTGAAAGGGTGGGACTGAGATTCCAATCTAGTAGCACGCTTAAATTCTTGTAGTTGGAGAACCAGTGAAGGTAGCTCATCAGAGCAGTTGCCATGAAAATATTTGTAGAAAAGACAGAGGGAAGTCATATCACGTCTGTGAGAAAGTGACTGTAGTTGAGATGCCAGGTCAGGACCTATCACATATTCATATCCGTCTCTGAATTTTGTCGATAACCTCAAGCTGGACAGCGGGGGCTACAGACCATATATGGCAACAGTATTCAATGACGAATGGTAGTTTTCTAGATATGAAAGATGGACTCAGACGAGAAAAACGTTCTATTGCAACAAGGAGAACAAACTTTCCTTGCAGTAAATGAAGCTATTGATTCAATGTAGTTGTTCCACATCAGGTCAGTGGAAAACGTGAGACCAGAGAAGGCGCAGAGTGACGCTCTCGTGGAACTGAGCATCAGCCATATTTATATGCCATAAATGCTTATTTGTGTGCACGTTTTTTATTTTCCATAAAATAATTGATATATATATATAATTCTCTCACTACCCCTTGCTATCTCTCTTTGCACACGTACACACACACACACACACACACACACACACACACCTCATCATATTTATCACAACGTTTCGGCCGTTGTACGCTCCGGCCTTCTTCAGGTGGTTGGAATGTCGAACTGAACCCTTTATTTCGCTCTCTGGGTAGACTGTTCTAGTTCAGTGTGCCATGTTTAATGGTCCATTGTCAGCTATCTCATGTTCATTCCATGATACATTGAACTAGAACAGTCTACCCAAGTGAGCGAAATAAAGGGGTCAGTTCGACATTCCAACCACCTGAAGAAGGCCGGAGCGCACAACGGCCGAAACGTTGTAATAAATATTGCGACAAAGATGAGTAGAATAGTCCGAATAATGTAAATATATATATATATATATATATATATATATATATATATATATGTGTGTGTGTGTGTGTGTGTGTGTGTGTGTGTGTGTGTGTGTCGTGTGTTTATACTGGATTCTCTTGTCGTTTTTCGACGTATGAGGGTCCAGCAGCCCCGTTTTTGGAACTAAACAGCCAGATTACCTACACATATTTGATTAGTGCATTGAAGACATGTGCAGAACAAATTGCAGTTTTCGGAATAGCCGAATACAGAACTGATGCATATAGTCTGCCTCAAGCCCTGCAAACGCCTGTTCTCGAGTTCTGAACCCAGAGTTGTTCTTCTTGTAGACTTTTTGCCAATGAAGGCTATAGGCACTCAATTTGTCCTGCCATTTACCCATATCAATGGCAGAAGAAGAGCGGCATTCATACCTTTCTCAGAGGTAGTTGTGCATAAGCAAATGCAATGTATCCGACTGGATTTCTCATTCCGAGCAGCTATGCATTACAACAAACGCCTACTCAGGCACATTTATGCTCGTTCAACACCCACAGAGACCACCTATGTTTCGTACTGTAAATAGGCTGAGCGGACCTTACTTAGAGTTTGTGAGAACGCCAGTACACTCAATCGCTCAGTCAGAATGACTTTCGATCTCGCACCAGCACAATTGTCCTCGACACTCAAATAATTCTGCCTACCCAATTTCACTCACAAGGCTTGAGTCAACTCGTTATATGGTATATTGCAGGAAGATGTCATTTTCTTTTATAAATCGCCCGCAATGAGATTCGAATCTGGGTCGGAAAGACATGTGACAACATATATATATATATATATATATATGTCTTAAAAATGTCTTACAAAATAATTGTCGGACTTTGTCCAATTCATAATGTGTGACGTCGTTTGTTTACATTTGGATACGCATTGAGCAGATATGAATGTATGAGAGAAAATCATAGAAAATTGTGTTTAAAAACAGTAAAATCGACCTTGCTAACCGAACGGTCATCTCTGGCCAAATCGGTTAAAGAAACGTCAGGCTATATGACGGTTCCGTATAGGATACAGTTTCGATTGCTGTTGGAGAACGCATATGTTCTATGAAAATTTCTCGGACATTCAAGCAGGTAAATGTTGTTAATACTGTTTATTATAAGCAGGCCATTTACTTAAATATCTGTATATATAAAAAGAACACATATATATATATATATATATATATATATATATATATATATATATGTGTGTGTGTGTGTGTGTGTGTTTATATATATATATATATATATATATATATATATATATATATATATAAATAAAAGTGTGTAGCTTAATATTACAAGACATGTTAAAAGTGAAGTATTAGATTTTGTACCATCAATATTATTTGAAAGTAAGTTACAATTCGAGTTTAATTAGTTAAATAGTTAATTAAATAAAATATCACATATTAAGGCAAAATTAAGATCTGTTAAGTTTGAAATTAACTTTTTCAAACAATGTATCCGCTACCAGGTTTGCCCGTCTTTTATTCAGTTCAGGATAAAGAGGGCAAAATTACATCAAGGTTGGAAGATTGTGTTACAGTTTTTTGGATACATCTGTGCACTAGTGAGGCAACCAAAATGAGCCGACTCATTTTATAGTCCACCAAGAGAAGGTTTAACCAATCAGAAAGCTCAAAATATTCAATCCGACGTGTATAAAGGCAGCCATTTTGTTTTTTCTCCCAAAATATCTTCACTGCGAACCTCTGATATCAAAGACTTAAAGAATTACTCAACAGCTCCTACTTTCTAAGAATCTTCACTTCAAACCTCTGATATTGAACACATTACTGGATCATATATTCAAAGACTACGTCATACATGGTCAACAGATTGAATCCGTCTTTATCAAAGATTTTATTCAACAACTTTCAACCAGAAGCTTGGGTTTAAAGCTGGAATACGAGAGATTGCGCGGTTGAAGCAATCGGATGTCTCGCCACAATGATGAGCTGTCAAACAGCGAAACCGTCCGTCTGTAGATGACGCTCTCTAACTCTATGTCTTTCTCTGTCTCTTTCTCTCTTTCTCTCCCTCTCTCTCTCTCTCTCTCTCTCTATATATATATATATATATATATATATATATATATATATATATATATAGTTGTGTGTGCGCGCATATATACTTAATTATATTGTTTTAAATGTGTTGCATTTATGGGAGGTTACTCAAAAGGATGCTTAACCCTGTGTAGAGATAAATAGAGACAGCTTAAAAATTAATGCTGCTTATTCAATAGCAGGGTCACGCCTCATTTGACATTTCTCTCTGTGGAGGGTTTATAAATATGGCACGGAACGGAACCAGATTTTTCGCAATTTATTAGTGATATTTTCAGTCAAATATTTAACCGACATGACTTTTTATTTTATTTTATTTATTTATTCTTTGTTTTAAACATCCTATTTACAGGGTGCTATGGATAAATTGTCGCCATTTTATATTCGTAATTTTGCGCATGAGCGTTGTTTGTTTTTTGTTTTTTTTTTATTTTTGTCGACTGCACAGTACAGTAGAATCAGCTGGACACCGTTTGTGAGAAAAATACTAACATTACTCAACTCGAACGGCTTGTCTGGACGTTCGCAATAATCGCAGAAAATATGTGTGTCTTTTCTTCGCACTTGTCTAAGCCTTCTTTCGGCTTCAGCCACATACGTAGGCCCCCATTCGATCACTGAAGTTAAGCAATGTCGACCCTGGTCAGTACCAAGATGGGTGACCTCAGAGAAATATCGGGTAGTGGATTCCCATGTGGGGTAATGAGCTCCAGTTCCATTTGGGTTGATTTTAGTCACTTACGCACAGGTATCCTTGGGAAATTTATGAATTCACCTCTTATCTCCCCCAGATATGGGTTAATTAGTAAGACTTGTATCAGTAAACCATTATTATGTTTAAAAAATTCTTACAATTTAAATATATTTTCTTCTTTAAATGACTTGCAAAGGGTTGATAAGCCGTAGAAAATGAATCAATCAATAAACCGTCTTTCAATTTTCTTTCTGGGTGTGCCATCAGTATAGTGTCACTCACGTAATTTATCATGTAAATGCTGCATCTGTTGTGGTAGGATTTTTACTGCTCTTATCATCGTCTAGTTTTTAAAAAAATCAAATTAACCATATAGATATTGGTTATATGTGGAGATTTGCCTAAGTTTGTGTGACTTAACAGATATCTCACGATTGAAAATATGGTATAAACAATAACGATGAGGATGCTGGTTTGAAAACTGATCCAGAAAATGACCACAATTGAGATTGTTTCACATCGCTTTCATTAATGTCTTTAAAAAAGTGAAAATTAAGCACAACCTACAAAGAATATCGAACAACTATAGACATGTGCGTGCCTAGTTGTGGGTTAATGGTTAACGAGCTACACTCATTTAAAATTAAAACTGAGCAGTGACTTCGGTTCTCATTAAGCACCAAATAATTGTGATCTCGTGTCAATATATAATAACTTTAGTAAATAATAACTATAGACGTCAGGGTTCCTTGGTGTTGGGTAATGGTTAACGAGCTAGTCTGATTGAGACTTAGATCCTCACTGGGTTTCTTATACTAGTTTGCTTAAGATAAGCTTAGTAAATAACTTTACACGTTTCAGTTCCTTTGTGTTAGGTTATGGTTAACGATCTAGCCTGATTGTGAATGCGATCCTTACTATTTGCTATACTATTTGCATTGTGCCAAATTAAGCTTAATTTAGCAAATAACGTTAGATGTTAGCATTTCTTGGTGTTCGGTAATGGCTAACGAGCTAATCTGATTGTGAATTCATTCCCCACTGGGCTTCTTATACAAGTGGCATTCTACCAAACTAAGGGAAGTTAGTAAATAACTTTAGACGTATGGGTTTCCTTGGTGCTGAGGAATGGTTAACGAGCTAGTCTGATTGTGAGGTCGATGCTTACTGGGTTTCTTATAGTATTGGCCTTGTGTCAAACTTAGATAGACTTAGTAAATAGAAAATGTGTTTGATCCTGAATGGCTGCTAAGAAATGGACTTGTGCCAAACTTAGTTGTGCTGAAAAAAATTTGCAATTAATCTAGACATCTCCGCATCAGATTATAATATTCGAATAGCCACATATGAGCGGGTATTAGATGTAAAATAACCAATGTCTCTAGAAAGTGCATTTCTGCAAATGATGGATCGATAAGATTCCTGGCTAAATTTACATGTGAGCCGTTTTTGCAAAATCACACTTCATCATTCTAGTTTTCCTGCTACAATAGGATCGTAATTTTATTCTCAGTGATAACATTAGATTGTCAAAACTCTTAGTATTTTCTAGTTTTTTCATTCTCTGTAAATTTACGGGTTTACAGATATATCAATAAACATTATATATATATATATATATATATATATATATATATATATATATATATATATATATATATAAATGTGTGTGTATATATATATATATATATATATATATATATATATATATATAAGCATAACTTAATTCAAACTTGTTTTGCTAAATAATCTAGACATATCTATTTATTTTTATTTTAATCCTCTCAAATACACCGATCAATTTCTTAGTGTTGTTATTAAAATGACTGAGAAAGACGTCGTTTCTGTGGTTATTTCTTTCTTTGTTCAATCTCATCCAAGATCTTCAAGGGTGAATTGCTAAGACAAAAAAAGTTCATACAATTGATAGATGTGAAATGTTTTGTAAATGCGAATGAAACACGCTCCGTTATGGTCGTCAATTTAAAAGATTAAGAATATAAAAGGGGGGGGGTAAATTTATATTTTCTATTATTAATCATTTTAAATACTCAAGGGTAATTTTGAAAAAAGAAAAATTGCATTTCTTTTTTTTTTGTTACAATTGTTTTACAAATCTGAAAGATTTTATCACTTAAAAGTTATTTTTATTGGACACCAATATTTGTGTAAACACTGTTTTTTTCCCTTTTTTTTTCATATTTTTAAACTGTCTATTTATTATTGCAAAATGCATATTTTCCTTTAATAAGATTTCTGAAATATTCATCCGGGTAGACAATAATAAAAATATTGCTTAAAATATTTAAAAAAAACTGAGCGTCTACTCAAATATGGGCGTCCCAAAATTTATAACGTTCAAGTAATATATATATATATATATATATATATATATATATATATATATTAATAAATATACATACTGTCCCTCACCGATATCACGACTCGGAGATTCATGCTCAACTCAATTTCAGGTGCCGTGTATAGAGAGACTAGCAGTTGTGTAATGTTTGTGCGCGCGTAGAATGTATAATATTATCCAATAGATGTTATTAGATGATTTTTGAGTATAAGAGTTTGCAATAAATTAAATTACTTTAACGTATCTAACGACTAGAAAGCAGAAATATCTTTGTTTTTATATGTATATATTAAAGTCGTTGGTATCCGTTGGATTTTAATTCAACCCACTGCGAACAGAAGTTTGTTTTTTGTCTCTGCTACAATAATAGCATTGTGCTATTATTGCCTTTACGATGGTCGATGCGCTATACGACTTATTAGAGACAAAAACGATATACGTAGAGTGGACTGATTTAAAATCCAACAGACATCAATGGCTCGAATCAAGACATAAAAAATCAAACAGATAAACCAAAAAAGTTTCTGTTTTGTGGTTGGATCTGATAAGATAATTTAATTTCTCGTCCCTCTTATCGTCAAAAAGCCTAGCTCAATTACCTTACATACAGTCGCGTCTTTCATTTCCACCTGAAGAAGCCGAAGTCAACAGATGCCGTCGAAATGCATCGCTTATAAGCATTTCCACTTTGTTTCATCATATATTTGAATTCATTTTGATTCAAAAAGAAAAACAAACATGGTCTCTCTGTTGATCTTTTTTGTTGCATTTTTCTAATTTTCGAGTAAGGTGATTTTTAGTGTGATCATAAATTGTTGATACACACTTTGAAGTTCATGTTTTATTCTGCTTTTGAAGAGTTTATCTATATTTTTGATCAGATTACCCAACGTTTTATTTGAAAATTGAGTAACAGAATAAAAAAAAAATCTAAATTCATAGATCTTGCCAGTTCTTTTTAATCAAACCGTGTTTCAATGAATACATGTCGAAATATACCTTTCAACAGACACATACATATGTAATCAGGTATCTCGGTGGACTACATTTATTAGCAACCATCTTGTAAGCCATAGTGAGTTCAATTCTTCCTGAGTGCTCCCTGCTTATATCCTTGAACCAGACAAGACTAAAATTATTTAACAGCTGAAGCAATATAAATACATAACTCTGCACATACACCCTTGTGAAAATTAATTGAAACAACTGCTTTAGTTTCATTTCTTTCACCACACGGTCAGTTTTAGACCCACTGGTGTGAGAGGGTGTAATCAATTTGTTTTTTCCTCAGATTAGGTCATTTGCAGTGGTGTGCAGTAAGAAATTTGTTTGACCTTGAAAAATATTGTGTCATCCATGATTGCATCAGAGTTTTATCATGCTCAGACACTATTGTCCCAACTGTTCATTAGTTGTCCTACGTCCATTGTCTGCGATGGATTTAAAGCAAGGAAGCATACAAAAATTGCGACGCTGCACGAACACACTGGCAAGACTTACCAGTGAAGAAATCAAAGTATTAGACTGGCACGGAAACTCTTGATTTAAATCCAATCAAAAATCTGCGGTCAATCTGCAAGGAACGACTTCGTGGAATGGACATACGAACATGTGCACCGGTCATGTTATATTGGAAAATATGAAGAAAAAAGAAAAGAAAATAATAACGGAAGTATTCATTTTGTTTCAATTAATTTGCACAAGGGTGTAGGTCAATATACTAAGAAAATCAGTGATGGCGAAATCCTCTAAAGCGTAGGAAAAATCGGAACTGGATCTATGAACTTTCATATTCACTCTTTCTGTCTGTCTGTCTGTCTGTCTGTCTCTCTCTGTCTCTCTCTCTCTCTCTCCACACACACATATATATATATATATATATATATATATATATATATATATATATATATATATATGTATGTGTGTGTGTGTGTGTGTGTGTGTGTGTGTGTTTGTAATCTATATATCAGAATGTTTTCTTGTATGTGCCGTGTTTCTTCCGAACGTCGGTAGTGATGGCTCTCTACTGCTTTCTATCCTTTGTAGCTCATCGTAATTTTTGTCCCTCCCAATCTTTTTTCTACCAACCATTCGCATAACACGATTAGGTATGCGATCCCATACACCCCCCACCGTCTCTTTTGCTTTCCATATACCATTCAAATGTCAAACTTTCCAAGCCGTCTTTCCTCATAACGTGTCCCAGAAATTTCATTACTATTTCCGGTTCTAAGTATAAATGTCCTTTTTGTTTCCATTTTTCATAAAATTCTTTCGATGCTTACCAGCTTTGTTCACAATATTCTCAGCGACTAATCATGTGTAGTTGGATGACAAAAATGAAATATAAAAATCTCCAACGTTATGGATTTCATCCTTGAAAGGACTTCTTCAGACTATATATATATATATATATATATATATATATATATATATATATATATATATATATATCAGAAATACTGCTACTACAATGTGGGATATTTAAATATAATACCATTAAAAAAGAAAAAAATAAAGGTAGCAGAAAAGTCAACCAGGTTGGTTAGATGATTCACACCATTCCAGACGCCAAATATTCAAAGCTGATTGCAACTGTATCTTCAGCATGTCCAGATCTAGAATTGCAACTTGTGGGTGGTGTAATGGATAGCAACTCGGAATAAGAAATAAGAAAAGCGAGTTCGAATTCCAATCGGGTTCATTATATTCGCTTACGCGCAAATTTATTTGAAAAACCATAAAGCAATCTCCAGCTCTTAGTTAAATAGTAAAATTTGAATTTGGAAAATCGGATTTTTAAAAAAAAAACAAAAAAAACTTAATGCAATATTTCCTCGCAAAAAGTAAAACGGTATTACAATCTAAAATATGTCTCGTCTTGAGTTGTTGTCAATTGCATTACTTGCACGTCCAGGCTTGTTATCACCAACCGGTCATCTATCTTGGTACTCACCCGTCACAACGTTGCTTAACCTCGAGTATTGGACGAAAACCGTATTTTAAACGTGATATGGTCGTAAACCATGGAGTAATATGAAAAAGAAATTGAAAAAAAAAGGTTATTACTGGTCTCAGTACCTTTTAAATAACAGATCGTGTTCCCATTCATTGTACATAACGTCCATCCATAGCATTATCAGAATTTCTGTAGAACAACTTTATTGATTATCTTAATCATTCCTCCATCTGTGCATTTCTATATTTTTCTTTAAATTTATCAGCGTAGGTTTTTCTGATGTCCTCAGCCCTGAAAAAAGAAAACGAAGCAAAACTTTGTAATGAGAAATATGATGGGGATATTAGTCTAATAATTCGTGTGCTTATAGAAGGGAAAATACATATTTAGATTTACCCAAAATAGAGAGAAATGTCATTATGTCTGCGCATTATGTAGGAAAAAAGAGATACGTTTATTATAAAGTCCTGGGCGCAGGAAGTAAAAGTATACAATATGACAACACTAAACGATATAAAATAAAAAAATATCTGCTTGCAATTCAGGATAAAAATATTACAGTAATGAGAATTCTATGTGCGTTGCATATCAAGCAAAATTCCTATCAAAAGAATGTATGATCACTTACAAAAGTGTGGCTATTTGCATCGATAAATATTATATTGTTTCAGAATCTTCTTGGGTCGAAGCTTTCCTCAGCATAATACTATGATTGTTTTAATCATTTTACCCAAAGCAAGGCGACTATGCCAATAGAATTCAGATATTTACAAGAAGCGAATGTGACCGAGAAGATTAAAAATGAGATGGATTGAGGAAGAACAGGGTTGAAGAAGAAAGAAGATGACGATGGACGTTGCATTTAATTTATTGAAAATTGTAGTTATCATGAAGTAAGAAATCAGAACTGAGTTCGTATGTGGGAAGTACGAGAAAAAAAACTATTAGATTAAAAATGACGGTTACATCTAGCGAGTTTAAATGTAAAACGGTTAGACCTTGTTGCCAGTCTAGTAGCGCCCATTAAATTCATGTGGTCGGGCCACCAGAAAAAAACAAAAAACTCTTCCATGCAGTTATCATGAAAATATTTATAGAACAAGCAAAAGGAAGCCACGTAACGTCGGTGAGAAAATGACTGGAGACAAGATGCCTGGTCAAGATCAACAGCATTGCAGATCTTTCTACGGATTTTGTCAAGAATCTCCAGATATGGCAACAATATTCAATACACAGGCGAATGGTAGATTTATAAATAAATGTGCAAACGTGGGTCCAAGAAGGCGTTGAGTGTTGCTCTCCTGAAGTTCAACATCAACCATAATTTTGCTTTAAAAGTTGGAATCGGAGCTTATTATCTGACGGCGTCTGCTAGAATTCTTGAACACTAGCATACCGCGTATTCACGAATGAGGACTTGAGTTGATGTGTACTTCACAGTTGTTATTGACTGAATTGAATTAAAGTCCTTTCGAGACCTTTGTCAGAATTGCAATTTCCCTGAGGCGAATCCGGGTAACTCTGTAATGCGGAGAATACAAGGAAGATCATTAAATATAGACGCCAAATACTCGTAAATTGCGATTAAGACAGAAACAACAGGAAGAGGCAGACGTGGAGAGAAGTAATTTTGTCTTTATAATTTGAGTCGAATATTAAACAGTATGAATGAAGAGGCTGGACTATTCGAATTCAAAAATAAAATAAAATATTTAATGGATTTCAGCTATCTCCTGTTAATTCTCCTCTCTAAGATCTCCACTGCCTTAACCAGGTATGGAACCCATACTCTTTGGGTCCTGTCACTGAATCTAACTAACGCAATTATCAACTGCACAGTAGATGAAGGTATTAGATGATTTGGCAATGAAACGATGTTATCATTGTGCGGAAATGTGTGGCACTGTTAGAAGATGCCGGGAAGCCATTGCTTGGATAGAGAGAAATTGTGTACTTGAAACTGATCAGAAGCCATTGATATGACTGAGGAATTTACCATATTGCCTATGTTCAAATGCTGAACATACTACATTTTGTGCGTCGTTTCCCAGGTTTATGCGATTTGTATGATAAAACGCAGGTTGGGTTGGGTGTATATATATATATATATATATATATATATATATATATATATATATATATATATATATATATATATATGCTAAAACGTAAATGAGAGCATATATATATATGTGTGTGTGTTACTTAAACGTTAGTTCTAGTGGATAATACAATTTGAGTAGGAGGTCAGTTTATTTATCAAAAGTATAGTTATTTTCGCACACTGTCCTGAATAATCCAGAAATATTATAACAAATATATATATATATATATATATATATATATATATATATTTTTTAAATGTCTAATGAACTATATATATATATATATATATATATATATATATATATATATATATATATATATATGAATTATTCACACAAAAACAATAACTCATTTTCAATAGCATTTTCGGATACAACATTACATATATTTACATTTTATATGAACGCACAACCTTTAAAAATTTAAAATCAAACTCAGCGTTGCTTTTGCGCGTTCAAAAACAATAACTCATTTTCAATAGCATTTTCGGATACAACAATACGTATATTTTCGTTGTCCTCTTATTAATAAGAGAAAAAACAAGAACAACATCTATTCTATACCTGAAGATGTCTGTAGGAAGAGACGAAAGCTTGTAGTAAAATAAGAACTAATACGGCAGAAATTTATATAAACAAGGATCATTTCATTCATAACGGATACGGAGGTTTTTGTATATTATTTGAATTGTTTGCGATGATGGATGTCTCGCCATTTAAATCATTAACCTTTGCATTAGTTTTTGTGTGAATAATTCATGTATTTGTAAACTGATTGCACGTTTATCGTAATATATATATATATATATATATATATATATATATTATTAGACATTAAATTAGATCGTTTAGCATCCTATATAGCTTACCTATCTGTAAGTTTGATGTATCTTTATGACATTTCTTAAGTTTACTAATGTTTTAAAACTAAGGACATTTTTATTTCTGTTTATAAATACTTGTTGCAAAATAAAATACTTAAATTTGTCTTGAAAAAGTCCATTTGTAATCGAAAAAGATTACTTTTGTCCTTATTCATATAGAAAATACATAAGCACACACACGCACACACACACACATATATATATATCAATGTCCGACACACACACACACACTCACACTCTCTCTCTCTCTCACACACACACACACACACACACACACACACACACACACATATATATATATATATATATATATAGTTTTCTTCTATGTGTTCAAATATATAGATTTTAATTTAAGTTTTCGATGTTCCGGATTGTTTTCTTGGTCTCAAGTTCATATATATATATATATATATATATATATATATTTTGAACACATAGGAGAAAACTCATTCAAAATATTTTCCAATATACACTTGAAACCAAGAAAATAACCCGGAACATCGAAAACTTGCATTAAAACTAATTAACAATTAATTTTCTCCGAAATTACTCGGACATTCAGGCCGGTAAATGTAATTACTACTGTTTATTATAAACAGAGCTTTAAGTTAGATAATTGTATCTATAAATATACTTATAACCAGATAATATATATATATATATATATATATATATATATATATATATATATATATATATATATATATATATATATATATATATATATATATATATTCGAAGAACTAAGGGTTGCTATTTATTCTTTATAATCTGTTGCAGTCCCAGAAAATCAGCGTTTTCTGTTAATTGATTTATATTAATTGGTTTCCGTACTAAATATATTTAATCGAGGCCTTGTATTTTTTTATTTGCTTTAGCAGATGGTATTTTTCATTGATTCTTAGGTCGACACCTTCGACTTTCAGAAAATTTTCGAAGTGTCATGTTCACTGGGTTCAATTGGGCAAGTCGTTCTGGAGTCATTTTTCAGTAACAAATTCCAATTTTGCAAAACTCATTCTAGATAAACAGAATAGTAAGAACGCCGAGTGTCTTTCATTGCTACACAAAGAAACTTAGTTTCGTGTAAAATCGATTCTTCTAATTGCATTTAACATTTGATTATTTCATCTGATGTCGCATTCTAAAAGTATCGCAGACACTTTCAATGGTATATAGCTATATATATATATATATATATATATATATATATATATATATATATATAATTCAACAAATTCTTAACACTTCGATCTTTAAGCAAATGTGATAATACTTATCACCAATATTAAAAGCTACCAATGGAAGAATGATTATCTCGACGCCTTCAATGCCTTTGTCTATTTCACCTGATTCACAGACAAAGAATATTTTGAATGAATATATAGGTATGAAAATGTGACGGGTGCTGAAAACACCTCGATTCACACCAAAACGCTATTCGTTCATTCGGTTCCATTTTGAAAAGTCAGTTTTAACATAATTTACCCGCGCATTCTCGTATAAACACCTCGACCCAAACCAAGAAGGAATCTTTAAAACAATATCAGTTATTCGTTCACTTGGTTCGATTTTGATAAGTTAGTCATAAAAGAACTTACCAGCGCTCATTACGACACACACACACACACACACACACGCACACACACACACACAGAGATATGCTGAAACAAAATGGCTATTTTCTTAGTGATTTTATAACATATTTATGTTATAATTTTTGAATAAGTATTTATATTTTCTCTACTCTGTATTGAGCGCTCTTTTAAGAAAAATATTTGTTGGCTAGTGGAATTTATTCCATATACACCAATCCTATATATATATATATATATATATATATATATATATATATATACATATGAGACTATGGATCTATACTCAACAGGGAAGTCTACAGGGCTTATATATATATATGTGTGTGTGTGTGTGTGTGTAAAGAAGCAAGCCCTGTAGGCTTCCTAGTATAGATCCATAGTCTAACGAACCCTCAAGTACGGTTTATGGGGTTGATACACTTGACATACCGGTTCAGAATTTACCGTTGTTTTTTTCCTAAACCGGTTAAGCTTCCTATTTAATCCGTAGATAGGGAGAAGAGACGGATTTATTACTTTCCCAACTGTTAATGATAAAGGCAATTGTAATATTAGCTGTTTCGTTATAATGTATTCATTGAAGAAGTAACCATTGTTAATTCCGGTTTAAATTAATCGTCGGTTTGTATCTTTAAGTAAATGTGATAATACTTATCGGCAATATTAAATTTCCAATGGAGGAATGATCATCTCGACCTATCCATTTTCTTTGTCTATCTCACTTGATTTGTAGACAAAGTGTATTTCACATGAACATAAATGTATGAAAATGTGACGAGTGCTGAAAATGTATGAAATGTATGAAAATGTGACGAGTGCTGAAAATGTATGAAATGTATGAAAATGTGACGAGTGCTGAAAATGTATGAAATGTATGAAAATGTGACGAGTGCTGAAAATGTATGAAATGTATGAAAATGTGACGAGTGCTGAAAATGTATGAAATGTATGAAAATGTGACGAGTGCTGAAAATGTATGAAATGTATGAAAATGTGACGAGTGCTGAAAATGTATGAAATGTATGAAAATGTGACGAGTGCTGAAAATGTATGAAATGTATGAAAATGTGACGAGTGCTGAAAATGTATGAAATGTATGAAAATGTGACGAGTGCTGAAAATACCTGGATTCAGACTAAAATGGAACTTTTATAAAAAAAAAAAAGAAAAAAAGTCATCTATTTGTTGACTTGGTTCTATTTTGAAAAGTCAGTCATAAGCGAACTTATCAGCACTTATATACAATGTATTAAAGCAAGCTTTTGGCAAGATAAAATTCATTAAAGGTTTTCCAACTTTCCAGTACGGGTTGCTGCACAAAATCGATGAAATTTTGTATAACTTGTTTAATTACTGGAGTTTTGTTTTATTGTTTGAAACAAAAAACAAACGATAGAAATTTAGGAGTTTAAAACAGAACCAAAACACAAATTTGAGATATGTTGTTCAAAATAAAAAAGTTATTTTTTTTTTATATTTTAGTTATTTTTTTCATCATATACTTAAATTAAATTTCCTGTTTTTTTGTGGGGCAGCCTTTAGTTTGGAATGTCAACATCTTGACTGTATCATTATTCACTCTTCGAGTTGTATACGCCAGCCATTTTATCTGCTGCTACTGTCCTTGAGTGACAGGATTTCTGATATTTTGTACAGTTCTTTATTTGTGATTCTGTAGCACCAGTCTAAGAAAATAGAAGAAGAGCAGTCTTCGCTAAGACCTACAGCTTTCATTTGTTCCAGCTACTGATCTGAGAAAGCTGTTCCGTAGAGCTGACACTTTAGATATGCCTAAACAAGTTTGGCAAAAGACATGACACCCATCTGAAGGTATTGATCTGACGGGACTATTTAAGAACATGGCTACTAAAAAAAAATCAAATAGCTCGGTGTATGGATCAGTTATAACAAATTTAATACAAGACACAAGGGAATTTAACATACAATAGGCTTCGCTACGTTTAGTCAATGAGTTCCGATTTTTTTTTTCTTGTAGGGAAATGGCTGTTAACAACATTGCCATTACTGATTCTGAATTTTTATGTAGTTTAGTTGTACGAAAGTAGAACCCACCAGCATCCGCAGGAATTTGAACTTTGCACCCTGATCAAAGTTTACGCAGTGATAACCATTACGTTTTGAGTACATGCTACAACACATCATAATAGAGGGTGAGGCAGAAATACCTCCGACATAATCGTAAGGCATTAGCTACAGCGTTCGGCCGAAATACTGAGCACATTTTAAACAGTCATCTATGTAGTGCTAGTGATCTTAGGCAAGTAGCAATAGTGTCTTCATCTCGATTATATGGGCGGTATTTCTACTGCGGTTTCTTGCCTATGTCTCACTATCAGGGTTGGTGCAAGGGTCTAGTACCTCCCTACCCAAATGATGGCAAGAGGACTGCCACATTTATGGGACGAGTCACTCCAGTCCGCTACATCTCAATTTTCATAAGGTAGTATTCATATAAAATACAAATTGTATTGCAACCTAATTATGTACAATTTGCTTTGGTTGATTTTGTTTATCAGTATATCAACTTATATTGTTTATCAAAATAAGTTGAATGCGCTTTTATGGCTTCATTTATATGTATTTTGAAGGCAACTGTATTACTTCAACGAGAAATAAACTATATTGCTGGTCATTTTCCTATAAATATGTATTGTTGGTCCTTTTTATATAAAAATCTATTGCTGATATTTTATTATAAAAACGTATTTGTATGCTTTCATAATATATATATTTTTTGGGGAGGTTTAATATTTGCCATAGCTGGAACCATAAAAGGTGCTACCATTCCTGGTCAGGGTAGAACTGAGAAGAACAACTATTAAAAGGTGGTTCTACTCTCCTTAAAATATCCAATCTCACGATCAGAAACCTTGCTGCCTGATGTAGCTAATTATATGCAGTAAAAGATCATTTATCTATAGAGATGAAAAAATTGAAGCCAAATAAATTCATCTAAATACAAATAAGAAACATGTCATAATTTCATCTTAGATAAAACAACAAGGTTTGGCGGTAATTTTTACCATCAACCTGGGATTAGTTAAAATGTTGAATAATTTTAACACATTTATTATCTGTCTATATTTATGAGATGAGGTATTATTTACATTATTCTGACTATTGTCCTCATCTTTGTCGCCATATTTATTACAACGTTTCGGCCTTCTTCAGGTGGTTGGAATGTCAAACTGAACCCTTTATTTCGCTCACTGGGGTAGACTGTTCTAGTTCCACGTGCCATGTTTAATGGGTGTCAGTTATCAGTCACCTTCTGTTAATTTCCCTCTGAAAGTTCTCCACTGCCTCAACCGGGTATTGAACTCACACTGTTTGGGTCCTGTCACTGGATCTAAGTAACCTTGACGACACATGGCATAGTGGATATAGGCGTTAGTAAATAATGTACATTCAACATTTATGATAAATATAGTGAAATGGATATAGTGTTTCTTCTAGGCTTATTATGAGCGAAACAAATTCACCCATTATTCGTTGGTTTGACTTCGTTTAATTTTTAACGTATATAAATGTTGAAAAGAGAAATTGATGATAAGACGAGGGTCGCAAAGCAGGCTTGGGCTCTCCTCACCGCCGGATATGGGCTCTGGAGGGAAGTATGCGCCGGCTCTGTATACCATTATGTAGAAACTATTTCTAGGAGGGAAGTATTTCTGTCGAACATTATACAATCCATTTCGAACATTCCGTCTTTCGTAGGAATCACCTTCATCTGGTTTTATCAGATGGATTTTTTAAAAATATTCTAGCAATTTTTACGTGCGAAAAACATGAGCAAATATTTGTATAAAATCTTTTTTTTTTTCTCTTTACAAACAGAAACATTGTCATTTGAGCTGTGAACTTTTATGTGTTTTTTATGTGTTCTCTTTATGTTTTTTTTAACTTTTAGCTGACAAATTTATACAAAAGAAAAAAAAATATCTGAACGCTCTTAATTGATAAATTATTCCACTCTGAAAAGGAAATTCTAAAAACGAAATTTTCGCATTGGAGTTTCGAAATGTTTTTAATGAATCCATACCTCGTACTAACAAATGAATTAGCTCGATAAATTTGTATCAGGAATGAAAACGGTAAAGATCAAGTCATTAAAGAGAAAAAAAAAACAGAATTAGAAGATTGGTAATTCTTTCGATTTTTTATATTGCACAATAAAAGTCACAGTCCAAGAAAGAGAAAGATTTAAACAATTAGTGCCAGTAAAATGGATTTGAACTTTGGCTTTTTTTAAAAAGACGTCTCTTTTTTCCTAGTTGTCAATGTTGCCACTTCGACAAGATTTTGAAAACATCTAAAGATTGAGTCTTCTAGACAAACCCTTTATTTTTTTTAAATGACGGAATTATATCAGCTTAATTTCCGTGTCTCTTAAACCAAAGAAACAATAACTTTACAGGCAGACAGGCGCAGACGTGAACTAAACTTTCTGTATTTTCTTACGCATTTACGGGAGTCATTCAAAAGGTTTTAAGCGTCACCCAGAAAAAGTTGAAGAAACAAGACAGTTTTTCACTATTTTTCAATATAGTCCTCTTTTGACATCAATGTAGTTGGTCCAACTATGCTTAAGAACTGCAAAATCAGAACGGAAGAAGATGGCGTCTTTGACCCCGAAAACTTTCTCCGCAGCACACTTCATCTCATCATTGTTTCCAAAACAGCGACTACGTAAGTGGGATTTGAGTTTAAAAAACCGGAAGAAGTCAGATGAAGTTAAGTCTGGAAAAGTGAACTGGGTAAGCAATTCAAAGCCACAGTTGGCTGCCTCAGCTACTGTAACCTGAGCAGTATGAATGGTGCGTTATACTGGAGCAAGAGAACGCATTCCCTCAACTTCACTCTGAGTTTCCACTTGACTGCATCCTTCAGTTTTCTTAATTCTGATACAGACTACAATCCATTAATATTTTGCCTTTAGCAGCAAGTCTATACTGATTAGGCGTTCAGAATCCCGAAAACAAAAGCCATCACCTAGCCAAGAAACGCTGCCGGTTTCAACATTTTTGGGGACGGAGAACCAGAATGTTTCCACTGTTTGCTTTGAATCTTTGATTCCGGTTGGAATTGGTAAACCAAAGTTTCATCTTGAGTAACTAATCTGCAGGGGAAATTCTCAGCGATTCGGAAGTGTCATGGAAATGTCAACATTTTTTAGTTTCAGTTTCTGCAGACAGCTAGTTCATCTCCAAGATCTCAATTAAAACGATATGGACCAAACCAGGTGTCATGCCTTCGTTATCTGCTGGTCAGTAAGATGTCTGTCTTCCAAAACCATACGGTGAATGGCATCAATGGTTGAGGTTTTGGGCCGACCTGACCGAGGGTCACCTTCTATGCTCTCTCTGATTCAATTGAATCCTGCATCCCACTTCTTCAAAGTTGCATGGGAAGGGTAGTTCTCACCAAGTGTCTGAACCATGTCCTCATGGATTTCCGTGTGCGTCTTACCTTTCTTTTGCAGATAATTGATGAGAACTTGGTCTTTTGTTTTGGCCATTTTATTTGATTTCTCGCATACCACTCAAATTTGTATGAACCTCACCTGCACAGAAATTAACAGAGATAAGTGAATTAGTTTTTCTAGTTTTTTTGAAAAGTGGCAGCTACAACAAAAACATTCAGCTATGGCTCTCGTTTCTGGGCGAAACTTAGAACATTGCTACAACAAAAATCTTCAGCTATGATTTCCCTTTCTGGGTGAAGCTTAAAACATATTTACAACAGAAATCTTCAGCTGTGGCTCTTCTTTCTGAGGAGGCTTAGCACTTTTTGAACGACATTCATAACACTTCTTTATCCGTTCAAATATTCATTGATTAAAAGAAGCGATGAATCATTACATCTTTAAAATCAATCCGTTTATTTGCATAACATGATAAACTTCGATACAAAGAATTTGTTTAACATTTGAGTCACTGAAGAAGGTTCGATGAAACTTTTGGAAATAATAAATCCCCTTGTTTTATTTTCTAAATGAACTTACGGGATCTCTTATTAAATTCATCCTAATCTTGCTAAAGATTAGTGTGAGGATAATTCTGTATTAGTTTCAAGAAGTTAATTCCAACGTTATCTTGATTAGAAACAAATTAATTGCATATGAATTAACTAAGAAACAAACAAAGCAGTTGCATGTAGAAAAACGTCTTTAATATCAACCCTATACCACAAAATCGATAATTTAAAAAGAAATCGATAGATAAAAGAATATTGTAATGACGAAAGTAAATCTCCAGGTCGATAAGTATCGCTCAATTTTGTATGGTTCTTCCCTGCACAGAAATTAAGACAGATATGGTAGTGTTTAACCCTAACAAAAAAATGTTCAGCAATTGCTCTTCTTTCTTGGTGAGGCGTAGAACTTTTTGAACGATTTTCGTTATACTTTTTGCGAGCAGCAAGCAACAAACCCAGATAGTCATAAGATGTGAGTAAATTATTTTAGTTTTTTTCTACTTTGTTTTTACATCAGCAGTTATTCATATCACTGGTAATAATTCAAAAACCACAATTTTCATTGTGCTACGCCAAAGGGTTAAGTAACACTATCGGATTATTTTATTAAGCAGAATATACAAGAAAAATGAAGATCCTTTGCAACTGATACATCATAATTATATCTTCAAATGTAAACAATCACCATTAATGTTTCGTAACTAAGACTAATTTAATTATACTAATTTCATTAGAATTTGAAGCATATTTGATTTGAATACAAATATTTTCTAATAATTATAATGTAACGTCGACTAATATTTGTGCGTGATTCTCAAAGAAAACTGTTAGAAATTTCATCTAAATACATTATCATATGTTTCACTACATAAGGTTGTTAAAAATACTAATTACATCAGTTTTTAATTATTTAATCATATTTTTAAACTTATATTTTTATATAAAAAATTATAATTTATTTAATTCAGTTGTAAACATAATTTTAGAATGAATATTTTAAAAATACATATACTATGTTTTATTGTTGGAAATGTTGCATGTAAAAAGGTTAAGAATTGTTATTGTTGCAGTTGTTAAAGTGTTTAGGTTCGTCGTTTTGTTAAAGTGTTTAGGTTCGTCGTTTTGTCTTGAAAGTAAGCAAGTGATTTTGTGTTCGCATCTCAAAACTTATACTTGTGCCAAAAGAATGAATATTTAGAATAATGACAGGAAACTAAAAATGTATACACTCCCCACTCAGGCAAAACAAAATTGTTAGGCATTTTAATAAGGTGAGATTGAAGAATGTTTTTATATTTAATTTACATCGCAAAATCTAATTTTAATGATAAAATAATGTCTGTTTTTTTTTCCAAATGACACAGCAATTACTAACAAATAAGACAAAGATAACATTTGAAATACTCCTTATGTTTACAGCTAGATAGATAGATAGATAGATAGATAGATAGATAGATAGATAGTAAAAGATGAAGATAGATATTGCTTCGAACAGGCTGAGATAGATAGATAGATAAATAGATAGATAGATAGATAGATAGATAGATAGATACGAAGATATTGAGATAGGTAGGCATATAGATAGATATGAAGAGACTGACATAGATAGATAGATAGATAGATAGATAGATAGATAGATAGATACATACATACATACATACATACATACATACATAGGTACGAACGGACGAGGCTAGATAGATAGATACGAACAGGCTAGACTAGATAGATAGATAGATAGATAGATAGAGAGAGAGAGAGAGATCAACTGTCAAAATTCTGTACTGATAACAACAAGGATGAGGACAATAATTCGAATGTAAATAACGATAACGCCTCATTCCATAGATTCATGTTGTATTTGCATTCAGTTTCTACAGACCTGAAAAAAAATCCTTCTTTAATTACCGCGTTTCCTCGCGACGCGTTGGCAATCATGGCTTTCCATAACTTACTGTCTTTTGTAGTTCTTAATAAGCCTTGTCTTTCTGTTATTTCTCTAAAGCCTTATATCACAATCCATTTACTCAAGCTCACTATGTTATCCTTTGTCTTTCTCAGCCCCTCTTGCCCTCTATCCTATGGGTCCATTTGCCACATCCCCCTTTCCTAATTATATACACCAGAAAATTCAACTGTTCATTCCTGGTGTTAAGTATTAGTTTCCTTTTTTGTTTTCTCCAAATCTTCGTTCTTGCTCACAGGTTTGGTCCATGGTATCTTCAGGATCCGTCTGTTGAACCATATTACTGCTGCTTCAGGTCTCCTCCTCTTCTTTGCGGAGATCGTTCAGCACTCCCTGCCATACAGAAGAACAGATATCACCCAGCAAAGACCTAAAATACATGAGAAAAAAGACAACCACAGAAGGACCAGTGAACCTGTGCTGAATAGCTAGACAGCTATGTAATATAGAACGCCTGACAATCTCATCACAGACGAACAAAACTGAGAATACCATGAAATTATTTAAAGCTATCATAAACAAGAAATTGTAAGATGCCTCAATATACGAACCGACAAACAGTATGGCTTTTGCGCTTAAATGTCCACTGCTGATGTCTTAAATATTATAACGCACAAAATCGGTGAAACCCTTAATAATAAGATAATCCCTGAAGAGTTCATCGCCTAAGATATCTTAAAGGCCTTTGATATGATATCACTGAGCTACATAAACTGACCAGTTATGGGATCACTGCTAGATTCTTCTCAGATATAAAGCCTTTTCTGTCAGGTAGAACTATGAAGTCGTCGTTAATGGCCAATTCTCTGAAGTACATAAGATCAATTCTGGCGTCCCCCAAGGTTCCTTCCTTAGTCATATATTCTTCCTGCTTTATATGAATGATCTGCCTAATAGAAAACCCAGTAGTAAATACATATGTAGATGATATGATGCCTGCCAGCTGATCTTCCCCACCTCACCTAAATTTTACAGCTCAATAGGGAAACGATTGTCTAATATCAGGCAATACATCCAAATCTAAAGACGTAACAATTCATCATCACCGAGCAGACATTAAACGTTTACAAATCCTGATTGTGGTCAAACAGGCTCCTTGCCGCGAACGCTTGCTAGGATGAAACGCGTATATTCGGTGTCATCACCAAAAATGCTGTAAGAATGGTCGGTTTATTTTATTGATTCAGAAAAACCCTGAACCTATGCTCTACCTTTATGCGAGTCAAATTAGACCCAGAATGGAATATTACTGCCATATTTGGTCTGGAGCTGCTAAATGCTAATTTTACAGCCTTGATTGAGTCTTTTTGCCACTGTTAATGTTTACAAGAGTGAAATTAGACCCAGAATGGAATATTACTGCCATATTTGGTCTGGAGCTGCTAAATGCTAATTTTACAGCCTTGATTGAGTCTTTTTGCCACTGTTAATGTTTACAAGATTCAAATTAGACCCAGAATGGAATATTACTCCCATATTTGGTCTGGAGCTGCTAAATGCTAATTTTACAGCCTTGATTGAGTCTTTTTGCCACTGTTAATGTTTACAAGAGTCAAATTAGACCCAGAATGGAATATTACTGCCATATTTGGTCTGGAGCTGCTAAATGCTAATTTTACAGCCTTGATTGAGTCTTTTTGCCACTGTTAATGTTTACAAGAGTCAAATTAGACCCAGAATGGAATATTACTGCCATATTTGGTCTGGAGCTGCTAAATGCTAATTTTACAGCCTTGATTGAGTCTTTTTGCCACTGTTAATGTTTACAAGAGTCAAATTAGACCCTGAATGGAATATTACTCCCATATTTGGTCTGGAGCTGCTAAATGCTAACTTTTCAGCCTTGATTGAGTCCTTTTGCCACTGTTAATGTTTACAAGAGTCAAATTAGACCCAGAATGGAATATTACTGCCATATTTGGTCTGGAGCTGCTAAATGCTAATTTTACAGCCTTGATTGAGTCTTTTTTTTGCCACTGTTAATGTTTACAAGATTCAAATTAGACCCAGAATGGAATATTACTGCCATATTTGGTCTGGAGCTGCTAAATGCTAACTTTTCAGCCTTGATTGAGTCCTTTTGCCACTGTTAATGTTTACAAGAGTCAAATTAGACCCAGAATGGAATATTACTGCCATATTTGGTCTGGAGCTGCTAAATGCTAATTTTACAGCCTTGATTGAGTCTTTTTGCCACTGTTAATGTTTACAAGATTCAAATTAGACCCAGAATGGAATATTACTGCCATATTTGGTCTGGAGCTGCTAAATGCTAATTTTACAGCCTTGATTGAGTCCTTTGCCACTGTTAATGTTTACAAGATTCAAATTAGACCCAGAATGGAATATTACTGCCATATTTGGTCTGGAGCTGCTAAATGCTAACTTTTCAGCCTTGATTGAGTCCTTTTGCCACTGTTAATGTTTACAAGAGTCAAATTAGACCCAGAATGGAATATTACTGCCATATTTGGTCTGGAGCTGCTAAATGCTAATTTTACAGCCTTGATTGAGTCTTTTTGCCACTGTTAATGTTTACAAGATTCAAATTAGACCCAGAATGGAATATTACTGCCATATTTGGTCTGGAGCTGCTAAATGCTAACTTTTCAGCCTTGATTGAGTCCTTTTGCCACTGTTAATGTTTACAAGAGTCAAATTAGACCCAGAATGGAATATTATTGCCATATTTGGTCTGGAGCTGCTAAATGCTAATTTTACAGCCTTGATTGAGTCCTTTTGCCACTGTTAATGTTTACAAGATTCAAATTAGACCCAGAATGGAATATTACTGCCATATTTTGTCTGGAGCTGCTAAATGCTAACTTTTCAGCCTTGATTGAGTCCTTTTGCCACTGTTAATGTTTACAAGAGTCAAACTAGACCCAGAATGGAATATTACTGCCATATTTGGTCTGGAGCTGCTAAATGCTAATTTTACAGCCTTGATTGAGTCTTTTTGCCACTGTTAATGTTTACAAGATTTAAATTAGACCCAGAATGGAATATTACTGCCATATTTGGTCTGGAGCTGCTAAATGCTAATTTTACAGCCTTGATTGTGTCCTTTTGCCACTGTTAATGTTTACAAGATTCAAATTAAAACGAAGATGGAATATTGCTACTATATCTGTCTGCCGCTTCCCAATCTTCATTGTCCAACCTCGACAGCATTCAGAAGATGATTTATTCTGCACTCTTCAAAACTTACCCCAGATATTAAACGTGGCCAGCCTTTCACTATATCAGATGTTCGGACGAGTTACATTGCTTAGTCCAAGACAGCACACGGACGTTCACAGCCGACCACCCACCCTGCCCTATTCCCAGCCATCCCCACCTCCTTCGTGTTCCTTTGATAAAAAGAAACATGCACTCAGGCAGCTTCTTTTACTTTGTGAAACAAACTCTCGAGAGAGAACGCTTCCCTGATAACTACAATCTTGATCTCGTTCGCATATCACTCTCTTACATCCTCCTCTCTTACAATTTCACTCAGAAATCCTCTACATTGAGGGCCCCTTCGGCCTTTTATTGGGTGAACAAACACACGCAAGATATAATGAAGTTAGGAGACCCCGAGAAAACAGCGGATAACCAACGTAACGAGCTTGTGTACATATTTGACACAACAAGGAATAGGAAAGTTAGAAAAAAAACAAAGGACAAAAATCTGGGGTGAGAGCCATGATCGACCACGCATTAAATGGACACGGCATAGAAGAAGAAGAAGAAGAAGAAGAAGAAGAAGAAGAAGAAGAAGGGAAGCTGGAGGTTGTGAAAAAGTGTTCACTTTCTACAGGTCAATTTACAGGTTTACAAAGCTGCAAAGAATATGGCCATTTTGAAAGATTTCAAGTTTGAGTGCACAGACCTTCGCCTCTATTGACCGGTTTCTGCTCCATTCCATTATTTCAATTTTTCAATCTTTGAAACGAGCTTTCAAATGAGGAAATTTGCAAGTGTTGCGGAAGAGATAACAGCAACGGAGAAACATTATAATGACCTAAATTTGGAAAAGTGTTAAATAAACTATCAAAAATATATACAATGTATATATTTCCTGGCGCGAATACATTCCCTTGTTAATTGGTCCGATAAATTTTTAGCTCCATTCATGTATTTATCTTTTATTCAGACTAACTCATTATGAATTTTCTAAAATTATTTTGCTAATTCTAAGAAAACACGATCATCTATATGCACGCACGCACACACACACACACACACACACACACACACACACACACACACATATATATATATATATATATATATATATATATATATATATATATATATATAGTCTATTACAGGATATTACATTTGAACATATCTAATCGCTACATAAATGTATTCACATTTCGATACATATCAGCGCATTTCATCAGGCGATGGTAAAAGATCTTTTTACACAAACACACACACACACATACATATATATAGAGTGCGATGGATAAATTGTTGTCTCATCTTCTTTATATATATATATATATATATATATATGGTGTGATGGATAAATTGGCGTCTAAATTAAATACATTTCATTTTACCAGATATATTTACACAAAAATATCTTGAAATACTAAAGAGTAAATGTATTCAATAAAGTCGCCATTGCCTTCCATCAAGGCCTCCAGACGACTTCGGAATCTCTTGCAACTCTTCTGGACGCTCACCTCTTTTAGGTTGGGGAATGTTGCCATAATCTTTGCCTTCAGTTAATCTTTGCTGTTACAAGGAGTTTTGTTGGTCAACTACGACCCACACGTAATAATCAAGAAGATTGCAATCTGAGTAGTTATGTGGCCAGATATGTAATGTGGTTGCAGAAATTGCCTGACAGTCATGACTGGGTTCTCCTGCTTGTGTCACACATTGCAGAGTCCTGTTGCCAGACATAGCATCTTCGAGTTGACACCCTCTTGATTCAGAGCAGCACTGGCTCCTCGAAGCACATGATGTAGGAGTCCGTGTTGAGTCTGAAGCCCTCATCAAAAAATTCTTTTCCATCAGAACATTTTTCCGAATCCTCTGCACTGTCTTTAGATTGATATTCGGAACTGTTCCTATTGGAGCTTCCGAGCAGTACAGCATGTCCTTTCCAAATTTCTCTATAACAGACTAAAACATACACATAAGTCACACACTCAGTAAAACTTACCACAAGATGACCGAGGCCTTGTGAGTAAAACTGTGTAGACGAAACTATTTGAGAACCGTCGATGGTTGTGCAAGCATAAAGTCGCAAATTATCCTGACCGAGAGTTTGGTCATACTGGGTATCTCACCAAATAACAAGATCTCTCTTCCAGAACTGAATGTCCGCTCTGAAGCATAAAACACAGCTGTAATCCGTCAACAAATGTCTCTGAAGAAACATCGCATCGCCCAATATGTTATACCCCCTAATCAGGAAACGGAATTGATCCACAGAGATACCTCAGATTGAGGAATTGAGAGCCAAATTCGAATTCCAGTCGGATCCATTATATTCACTTACGTGCTAATACTCTTGGGAAAGGTATGAATCCTTTTCTTCTCCCCCCTAGCTATGGGTAAATAGCAGGACAGACTTTGTTCCTTAGCGTTGGGTACTAACCAGTCTAGGAGAAAGTGACTCTGAATTTAAAACTGTATCTAGCCCTGGCCTAACACATACTATGCAGCTAAAGAAAGGCCTGTTCGCGTTGGTTTGATGATCCCAAGTGCGATCGAAAAATGATGATGATGACAGTCGATTTAACACTACAAAAACAACGGACAAACAAAGAAATCAAATTCTCAGATAGATACAAGATCGCACTGGTACAGAGAATTTTTCCCGTTCACATTATATTCCGAGAAAACACGCGGCATTTAATCGATTGCATGCCGTTTACATATTAAACATTGTAAGTTTTCACAATTTATAGTCAGTCACGTGGTGCAATTACGATGACGTAGAATTAAAAAAAATAAAAAAAAAACGAAGAAAATATTGATTTTTATCCTTCTTTGAATGTGGAAGTTAGATAAGATGAATCAGAAAACTAAGCAAATTTTGATTGTTCTTCGATACCGAGCCGTTTTATTTGTTGTCACTACAAAGAAAATGTTTAGAATTGTTCGAACCTAAATGATTTATATTTTTAGCATTTCTAACAAACGCGTCTGATATAATCAATCAAAGGAAGAATACGTGGCACTGGAATGGTACACATAATTGCTAATAGATTCAAGAAACTGAGAAATCGAGTAGAAATCCTCCTGGGATTTAAGTTAATCAATTGTCAGAGCTCGTATTCAAGCGGCCTTTATAATCATAATAATATTATCCCCCGTTTTCCGAACGTTTAAATTAACATCTCTCTAGATATTCTTTTTTCTAATCATTCCACCCCAAGCAAGGCGATAGAGCCACTAAGAGGCAAGGGGTTACTAAGTGCGAGAGAATATGAGAGAGAAAAAACACATTATTAAGAAAAGAGAAAAATAAAAGAATACGAATTAAGAAGACAGAAGATAATGATTGACATTGCATTTAAGTTTAACTGAAAGGCAAGAAGACGAAAGAGAGATCAACAAACGATAAATGCGAGAGATGAAACTATTAGCATAGAACAGATTGTTCCATCGAGCCATTTCAATTGTAAAAAATAGGAGAGCTATGTGCAATTAAATATATAAAGTCCAGTTAAGAAGGAGGAAAGTTCATCGTAACAGTTACACCATGAAAATATTTATAGAAAAGAACATAGAAAACAACATTACGGCGTTGTGAAGGAGAATGAAGCCAAAATGCCGGGTCAGGACCAATAATATTGCAGATTATTCTTTGAATTTTATCGGGAATCTCTAAACATATAGCAGAAGGATATGGTATTGAAAAATATCACATGAACATTCTATCTCATTCGAAATGTGAAGTTTAGCACCTTCTTGTTGTTACCTCTACGTGCCGGTAGGATAGCGGTTATCGGCACGATAGGTGGAATCAGCCTCGTTTTGGTCTTTATTCACTTCATACTTTGCCATCGAAAAAGTGGGAAAGATGAACCCGTTATTTGAGAAAAAATACTGTTCATGATAATAATAAAAGAACAAGAATTTAAGAGACATATGATAACGATTGATATCGCATTTAAAGATATGTGAGTGGAACAGAGGCCAGGCGGTCAGCTACGTAGTGACTTACAATTACCCGTTCATGTGAGAGATGCTGAGGAGGATGATATAATTAGCAGAAGATTTTTTTAAATTTTATTTTTTATTTATTTTATTTATTTATTTATTGTTCACTTTGAACGCCTCCAAAAGTAAACTTCTCTCCATTAATCATCGGAAAGACTCTACTCTGCCTTCCATCAATATGGCTGATGCTATCCTCCAAGAAATTGGCTTATAGCGCCTTCTCGGGGTAACGTTCTCAGCTGACATGTAGTGGAAAGACTTTATTGCTAAGTCGGTTCACAGTGCCGAGCGAGACCCTTTTTCTCTCCAGAATCTATGGTACATATCTTTAAGTCTACCATTCGTCCATGCTTGGAATATTGCTGCCACATATGATCCGGTACTCATCCTACTGATATTGAGTTCAATGATAAGCTCCAAAGAAGTATCTGCAATATTATCGGTTCTGATCTGGCGGATCGTCTTCAGTCACTTTCCCACCGCCGCAAACTTGCCTCTTTGTGTCTTTTCTATAAATACTTTTCAGAGTAATTGTTCGGATGAGCTCTTAGCCATGGTACCTCGACTTTTTCAATTTAAAAATTTGAGGTCTCAGTTTACAGTCTCTTTCCTCGAAATTCTCCCTTGTGGAACTCCCTTCCGGCTACATGTTCTCAAGCCAACTTTGATCTCCAAATATTTAAATGCGATGTCAACTGAAATCTACTGTCTTCATAACTACTCTTTTCTCTTCCCTCTCATTAGTAATATTTATCTTCCTAAATGTTCCCCATCTATTGTGTCTTAGTGGCTTTTCTGTCTTCGACGGGCTGAAACATTAAACAAAGAACTATTCGTTATGAGGGAAAGGCGAAAGCAGTTACCAATAATTTATATAGGAAACAATTGTGTTTTTCCCCCAAAAATCTGCCTTTCCCGGCGTCGAAGGTCGAACTTCGAGATCTGATTGTGGCCATATGGTTATATTGGTTATATTCATCTCGGGATTTAGAAACCAAACAATGAAATGAACAAATTATGAATATTTTGAATACAGAGCCATTTTATATTTAAAGAAAATATTTAGGTGAATTTGAAACTCAGACGATATATTGAAGTCATGTGGGACAGAGTGAACTGGCAAATAGCTAACGATCTCTTGTAAACTGATAGCAAAACTGAGCCTACGCTGAAAAGTAAAGGAACAAATATTCCTTAGAGGTATGAAATGTAGGAAGTTGTGAAGAGCCATGTTTGTCCAACTTCTGAAGGAACACGCTACATAGAAAAAGAAAATATTTTTGACATTGTTTTCCCTATTCATTACAAAGTAACGTTTTCAAAGAAAGAAATACAATAAGAAGTTTGCAACTTAATAGATTTTCCATATTATTTATCCTGTTTCCTTTTAGAAATCTACGAACTTTGAGATCTTTGAAGTCTACGATATTTTGAGTCTAGGAAGGCACATGACAAATGAACGATCATTTTAAACGCTTATATCAAAATTTTATTTTATTCATTAAATCCCACTGTTGATCATATTTATTGTATAATAAATCCCAATGTCAGTGTGTCACTGTGTCACACTTTTTCAATTAAAGGGACATAACTCTCAATAGCTTATCTTCCTAGAGGCCATAGCCCAATATGTCATACCATTTTGGAATCAGGCCGACTCCGTGAGCAAATTAAAAATATTCTGCGTTGGATCCAAGTTTTCATTATTACGGTTGTTTTCGGTGATATGTTTTACGTAATTTTTTCCGACAATTTTTTTCGTATGCTAACGATTTTTATAACCTTAAATAAATTTGGGAATAATCAAAATTAATTTTGAAATCGAGCGAAAGCCACCCATGAAAAAAAAGTAATTACTTCTACGTGAAGTAAGGACCTACCTACATCAAACTGACTTTAAATTAGGTGGCGGCAGAAGAATTATCTTTAAGCTTTTAAAAGGCAAGCTTAAATATTAAGGCAATACTTAGCCCTTTGATCCCAGTGGTAAAGAAAATGACGTAATGTCTAGCCATTGGCTGAACAGTGGTAGAGAAAAATGACTTAATGCCTAGCTACAGGTTGAACGGTGAGTAAACACTTGTAACTATTTATTCAGGAACGCAAGACTCAAACGGTTAAATACAGTGATCAATTTTGAGTTCTTCCGAAGTCTGTTGTTATCTATCGCATATCCTCCTCCTTACCTATTGCGATGAAAGCCCAATCAAGAGCTTGTCTTTATAATACACTGAACAATCAGGTTCTCTATTAACTCACTCGCTCAACCAACTCCAGGTAGACCATGCGACATATCTGTTCAAAAACACCTACACATATCGAAGTCTTCTTTTAGTAGAACCAGCGTAACTGTATCCTTTGCCGGTTTACACCAGCGGCCAGGCATCTGAGTAAAGTCCAGGCTCAACGTTGCTTAATTTTGGTAATCGCACGAGAACCGGGGTTTCAATGTGATATGACCGTAGGCTCAACTAACTAAAAATGTAAAAAAAAAAAAAAAATCTAAAATGGAACTTTTGACCAAATCGTTCTAAACACGATTAAACAAAGATTTTTGCTGAAAGGGACAAAGGGAGATGGAAAATGTTATTTAAGTTTCAAAACGATAAATAACAACTTTCAGAAAATAATGAGAATTATTGATTTTTTTTAGAATACCGCAGGAAATATCCTTTTCTTTCCCTTTTTCTCCATTTGCTTTTCTCGAACATGTTCTAAAAACAAACTAATCTTATTCAATGCACAATGTTATTTCTTCGCTTTAACATCATTTCCCTGGTTTTCATATTATTTTTATTTATATTTCTTGCAGCCAATAGCAACTGTCCACGAGTTGAGAACGTTCCAAGCCGCACCTGCCTTAAAAGATGTGAAACAGACGAAGATTGCGTGAGTAAGAAGAAGAAATGTCTATGTGACGGTGATTGTGGGATGAGCTGTGTCAACAAAAGTAAGTCGATCTTTTCTCTTTAGTCTTTTGATTCTCTTTGTCTTAAGTGTAAGCACAAATTTTGCAGCCCAAATCCAGAGGAACATCAACCGAATTTATCAGTTAATGAAGTTTCAAAATCCAAATTCTTCTTCCAAAAAATAAACTTCCTTTCATTAAAATTCTACCACTGTTATTACATTATATGCTGTTAGGTATGTCAACATCCGCAAACCATGAGATGCGTGTTGCAAACTTCAGAAAATTTGGCGCTCGAACCTTTAATCCTCCTCAAAATTTCAAACCTTTCGAATATTGGTTGAACCAGACCTAGATCAGAAACTTGGACATTATCTGCTTGTCTTGAAATACGATTGGATGGAACTTATACAAATTTGCTTAGAAAAATGCAGGGCAGCAGTTGGAAATTCCATGCAATTCTTAACTGTTGTGGTGTCCTCCCTCTAAGCTTCTATGTTAGACTCTTCCGCCTACTATATGTTTAGTTGAAGAGAAGGTTCGGGGAACAGTGAGCAGTGAATAGATTGAGCGCTAGTTCATTCGATACACACTTACTAGTCTTATAATACTTTTCTGGAGTACTTAATGCTTAGTATACTATATATCTGCAAACATGATATTTGTTATTACTTAACCATTTACTTGGTCACAAAATTAACACAATTTACGGAGAGGTGAGATCTGTCTCTCTTAACCTCAAACAAAAATGTTTACACTTTGCCGGCTACTGACCCCAAGCGGACAGAGAAATCGTCTCATCCTTACTCTTATGGCTTCCTTCTGGAAGTCTCTTTTCACGCAAATTGACTTTCTCAGGCACCATAGCTAGGGAGACAGGGTTGAATATTGTCGATCTGGGTCAGCAATACAGGACCGAACAGTATGGAAATGGATTGTCAATGGAGTTCCGACCAAGTTTAGCAGGATTCAACGATGATGTTGAAGAGGAATGTGGCTTGAAATGGTATTTAGTGATATTATTCGATAGTCAACTTAGTCGGTTATGATAGTTTCGAAGATCTTCTGGGTACCGATATACCAAAGTTTCGATTGTCTTTGCTTCATACTGAAAATCAAATTGGCTTCTTTTTACCAGATGAAATTTTTTTTCGTAATTTTCTCTTCATCTATGGTGACAATCACACGGAAAATGAAAAGTACAGCAAAAATCTGGGGGTAACAGAAATATAGCTCTACAGAAGGATACTGAGAATTCCAGGGACCGACAGAGTAAGCAACTAGAATCTCTTAATGAAAATGGTAACAAAGAAACACATATACTCAGAAACGGAAAGATAAAATTTCTTGGACGACTAATAAGGAAGGACGACTTAGAAAACTTAATCTTCACAGGACAAGAGAGATAGGGTAAGGCAGATAGTCACGTGCCTGATGAACTTTTGTGAATTGATAGCGGACGAAGGAGGGGGTTTTGGAAAGGGAGAAACGTTGCACAGTTGCCAGATGGGTAGCATATCACGGAGAGCATCGACCGACCACGGTCTGAAGAGAAACAACACAAAGAACTAGTGATTAACATCACTTATCATATTGTCTGTATTGACTGATTTTATTACCCTTAATAAGGTAATTTTACCGACTATAAGCAGAGTGAGATATAGGACGTGAGGGACAAAAACTTCAAACCTTTTTGCTTGTAACTATCTAGAAAGTTTGGGCAACGTGTGTTTGATATAAATACTGACTAAAATATATAGTGGGGAGAAAATTCTTTTTAGAAGGAAATATCTCCATCTTTACACTAATTGGTGATTCGTTATTTCACGAACAAATATAAAGACAGTCACCCTGCTACATTTTCTTTACCCTTTTTCCAAAGGCTGATGCTAATTACAGGAACTTGTGAACGTCAACCGACCCTGTGAAATATATTGTATTTAAAAAATTGATAAAATTCCATCAAGCATCATGGCTTTTATTAGACGACCATTCTACATTCCCCTAAACGTTAAACTTATTTCCTTATATTTCCCACACACAATATTACTAAATAGTCTTGTATTTCGAAAATATTTCTTGTAAAAGGATATCATGTTTGGATACGTTAATTATATTATAAAATCATGTAATGTCTAAAAAAAAAAAAAAACGTAACGTATTTTGAAGGAAGAAATCAGAAAAAAAACGTGTTTTCTTTAGCTCTCATAGCCCTCCGCACTATTCCCATTGTCACCCAATATCTCATACTGACTGATCATGACAAATCAAAGACTGAGATATACCAGGTTTATGGTAACTATTTAGAATGTATTAATTAAAAAAGAAATTAGTGTCCATTATACCAGGTGTCGGCAACCTTTTGCTATGTGTCGACTTAAGGTTTTAAAAAGATTCAATATCTGTCTATATATCTCAGATGAGGTATTATGTGCACTATTTACAATATTCGGACTATTGTCCTCATCTTTGTCGCCATATTTATCACAACGATTCGGCCGTTATACGCTCCGGCCTTCTTCGGGTGGTTGGAATGTCGAACTGAACCCTTTATTTCGCTCACTGGGGTAGACTGTTCTAGTTCCACGTGGATATCAGTTATCAGTTATCTCCTGTTAATTCCCCTCTCCAAGTTCTCCACCGCCTTAACCGGGTATTGAACTCAAATCTTTTGGACCTGTCACTGGATTTAACTAACGCCTTTGTCCACTATGCCATATGTCCTTCAGGACATCTGTGTAGGAATTTCTGGGTATTATAAATCTAATATCTTCAGCAACCTATTTTGTTTCAGTGCTCATATTCCAATTTTCGTTGTTATTACTTTTCTCTGGCACTCCTTATTACTGGTTCCCATATTGTATTCATTTTTATGCTTGATCGGCTCAGGAGATTTTTGTAGCCTAGCATATGTGCTGATTCCCTAAGTTTACGAATTTCCTAATGATATTCTTTGCCCATGATTTCAACCTGATCCCAAAGAGTAACATTCAGTGTGCTAACAGCATACGTATTTTTACACAAGCCAAGGTCAATATACCTGTTCTACAATATATATTATATCATATTATATAAATATATATCATTTAGTATATATTAAATAAATATATATACTTTAGGATATATTAAATTTGAAAGAACTAAATATCTTCTTTGTGTTATAGTGGTTATTAGTTCGGACTTCGTGATGCCATTTGCAGCTGAGTGCCATTGGAAATTGCTTGGTGTGTCACGTGTGCCACGTGTTCCGTAGGGTGCCGACCGCTTTATTATACCATTAAAACCTAATTTTATTGCAGTCTGAAATCCTGGCTGTTTCATCTGTTGATAGTCTATTGTATTTTGCAATATTTGACACCATTACGTATAGGAAGTAGGAACGCTTAAATCAAGCAGAATGACCTCGCATGTGATAATGCAAGCGTCATATACAGTAGAAGTATTCTTGAAGTGCCTACAATAAACAATGCCTCTTCGTGACGATTAGTTTAAGGAAGGACGGTGTTACATAATCAGGTGTTACAGTAGCAGAGATTTCAATTCTCGTCAATATCTCAGTATCCCAAATGCATACGTTGCTTCTCTCAAAACGTATATACTTGGGTTGCATTGTACAAAGTTAATTTTTTGAAGAGATTAAAATCCATTCATTGTAGGTAATCTTTTCTGGGGTCGGGAGAGGTAAAATTCATACAAAATTCAAAGGATCGTACTATATATGAAATCGGCTTATACACTTGTATATACGTTAAATTAATTTTTGAC
This sequence comes from Acanthosepion pharaonis, assembly GCA_903632075.3. Lineage (NCBI taxonomy): Eukaryota > Metazoa > Mollusca > Cephalopoda > Sepiida > Sepiidae > Acanthosepion > Acanthosepion pharaonis. The sequence goes on along the minus strand of CAHIKZ030000336.1, from coordinate 1,564,053 downwards.
TTCTTTTACTTTCAAGGGCTCAGATTTGGGTGTAAAAGGAGAACTGACGCTCACCCTACGCCCGTCATCGATCTTCGATTTATAGGACGTTTGGAGATTTTCTTTAGGAAAAAATGCGTCTTGTAAGTAGTACAATAAGGTACCGGCCAAAGTGAAAAGAATAAAACATTCGACTAGCAGTCTTCACCAAATCACGCAAGAACTGAACCATTTTTATGTGACATTATTTTTTTAAGATTAATGTTTGTATTATGTATTAAGATGGCTATAGTTTATTACTGAATCGTAAATTAAATTACTAATGTTTGTATAAGATGTTGACATCATATTAATAGATTCCTGCTAATATTTGATTAATATGCCAAATATCATCGAACGGTTGTGCGTAAATATGTTATACAAATATATGATAAGCTTATATGACTTTTTATTCATTTTTATTCAATCTAATTTCTTATTTGTTTTTTTTGTTTTTTGTTTTTCCTTTTTATCAAGTTTGAATAGTATTTAATTACGGATTAATTTTTATATTTTCTTCGCCATTTTTATTAAATGTTTGACTAGCGTTTCCTTTAAACTTGATTTAATTTTTTCCTTTACTGTTTTTTTTTTTAATTTTATTTAATCAACCAATGTCACATCGCTTTAAAAAAAATTTACCCGCCATCTTCATTTTGTTATTATTAATTTTTAACAACTATTTATTTTCATTTACCTATTTACTAGGATATTCTCGGAAATAAAAGATCTGCTCACAGAGAGATTTGAACCTTTAAACGTTTTTTGAAATGAAGCTTTGTCAACAATTATTAGTAATTTTGATTATTCTGATCTTCACCTTTATTTAAAGGGATCATTGTTTACAATTTTCAAGATAATTTTTGCTTAGTATTTAATTTTATCTTCATTTTTAATAAGATGTCAAATTGTCAGTGTAGATCATTAGTTGTTAACAAATATTTATTTTTATTTTTTTATTTAATTTCTTATGCGGAAATAAATGATAGGCTATAAGAGAAATTCGAACCTTGATAGCTCAGTGTAATCTGATTCAAAGAATCATCTGCTTTAATCACTAACTAATGGGAACCTAACAGTTTTACAGAAGATCAAATCTATCCTATAACTCATCACTTCGTTCCGCGCTCTTTGTCAGCTCACTGACTTATATCGCCGTCTCGATTAAAGATGTAATAAAAGGAAACTAGAAAATGAAAATGAAATTTAATACGTCACATTTTTATAACAGTTACATTGGCAAATCTTATGAAAGAAGATTAAAGTATATACATTTCAAACATTAATAATATTTGTCAATGCTTTATCAATTAAACTAATAAAGAGGAAAGTAAATACAAGCAAAATTACTACTACTACAACACTAGTATTACTACTACTGCTGATAATAATGTCAATAATAATAATGATAATAATAATGCTTTAAAGAAAATACCATGATACAATCTCTAACCTTAGGTCTCTAGGCTGGACCCGGAAAGAAATGTGTACGCACCAAAAATTAAAGGAAATAATACTACAGAAGACTGGATGATTGTATGCGTCAAGGAACATGAAAGTAGTAAGCGTCTTTACTCCGTAATAAAAGAAGCCAACAAATTCAAAATGAAGTTTCAAATGGGCGTAGAGATGCAACTACAGCACAATACACTGGCTGAAACTGCCAAATACCTAAAAAAGACAGCAAAGACAAATGCAACCGACCAGATACAGAAGCGATGGCAAGATAAACCGCTTCATGGCCAATACTCTGCCCGTACCAAACAATCTGATGTAGACAAAACCCGTACCCATCAGTGTCTACGTAGTGCATGGCTGAAAGTGGAAACTGAAGGTTTTATCCTTGCTGCACAGGACCAATTCTTGCTAACTAGGAATTATCAAGGACATATACTAAAATATTGTGTTAGCCCAAAATGCAGATTCTGTGATAAATATCCAGAAACGATTGATCATCTTGTATCAGATTGTACGATATTGGCACCCACTGAATATAAAACCCGGCATGACAGAGTGGGCCAATATCTGCACTGGAAAATCTGCAACTTCTATGATAAGGAAACTGAAAGAAACTGGTATGAACACCACCATGACCCGGTTACGAAGATAGGACCTGTTACAATTCTATGGGACTACACAATACACACTGACAGAACAATCAAGGCCAACCGGCCAGATATTGTTATTAAAGACCACAAACAAAAACGGTGCCTCCTTATTGATATGGCAGTCCCTGCTGACTGCAATGTATCTTTGAAGATATTCAAAAAGCTGTCAAAATACAAGGGCCTTGAAATAGAAATCTCGAAAATGTGGCATATGGGGAACATCAACAATCCCTGTTGCAGTTGGAGCCCTAGGACTGGTTGGAAAAGATTTCAGTAGACTAATTGAAGGGATTCCTGAAGTCCATGCCTCCAGGAGATACAAAAAATTGTTCTGACAAGTACAGCCCACACTTTACGAAGGGCTTTATCTATGTAATTTTTTTTTGTCAGTGGAAAGTGTCATGATGCCATTTCTAAACTTAGGTCCCTGGGCGGGACCCGGAAAGAAATGTATAAACGCCAGATATCAAAGAAAATAAAAATAATAATAATAATAATAATAATAATAAACTAGAAAAAATGAATATACGCACAATAACAACAACAAGGTAGCGACGTTTGTGCATGGAAAAGATATTCAAGAAGCACAAAATCGAAACCATTGAAAAATGGTATGAGCACCAACCAGACACAGTTACCCAAAATAACAATGTTAATATCCCCTGGGACATGTCAATTCAAACTGTCAAATAAAACCAATTGACCTGATATTATCATAAAAGACAAGACATTCAGGAAGTCGATACTTATTAATATAGCTGTACTATCTGAGAGGAACACCCCTATGAAAATTATCAAGAAATTATCCAAATACAAGAACATGGAGATCGAAATTAGGGCATGTTGGGAATGAAAACTGGGATTGTACCAATAGTAATCGGAGCTCTGGGCCTCGTGAGAAAAGTAATCGGCAATTTTACTAACAGTGTACCAGGTGACATCAACATACAAGTTTCTCAGATCACCCTACTAAGAATATCCCATATACTAAGAAAAGTACTATCAATTAAATAACAATAGCTCCATAGTTTGGACCCGACTCTATAGGATACAAAGCACGAAACATAATATACAAGACCATAACCAGTTTTGCATATCCACTAAAGGTTGAGAAACTGTGCCTCTCTGAACAGAAGTAACCGGGGAAACATCATTGTTTCGTGTCGAAATTTTTTTAAATATTTGAACGAGGCCCTCAATTTTACTGTCTGAGAGGATTGGGTTATGCGAATGAAGATACTGTGCGGTTACTGGAAAATCACCCGATGTGGCCAGCATCGGTTGCTACCACTTTCTCCAGGCGGAAGTGGATCCATGGTCTATGATGGCTGCATTCTGAGCCTCCTTGGTGCTATAGGGCCTGCTGTTTACCTCTCGCTCCAAGATGACCCACATAAAATAGTCGAGATGATTGCAGTCTGGAGATGAGGGGGTGAGCATAATACAGGCGAATAGTGGAACGGAGAGCATGTGGCGCCTCTTGAGCACATAAGATTTATTGTTTAAGTCCTCCTTGACAATACGCCCGATATGCTGGTGACCATTTCCTTGGCGATTTTCCTCATGCTTTTGTCGGGGTTCTCCTTGACAACGGCGGCAGCATCGGTGACAAATTCGAGTGTCTTGGTGATGCCATAGTGCTTCTTATCAGTATTGCCATCTGGCCTGAAATGTTTCTAGTCGTGTGAGGACCCATATGTATTTTTATGGTGGTAGACCATGGTTTTAGAGTATTTAAACCCTTCAATCATTTCCTTGGATTTGTGGCCGACGAAAACATTCTCCACAAAAACAGCTCGAAGATCGTATTCTGAGGACATGCTGATTACTAAGCAATTCATGCATCAATGACCAAACAGCTACTGAGGTTTAATACTTTCTGTTGAAGCTTAAATAAGTAATACAACACAAAATGTACGTTAACAAAATGTATTGAAACAAAGAATAGGTACACAATATTTACAGTTAGTTTGGTATATTCTTGGGAAGACTGTTCGCCATAATGGGTTGACTAAATCGCAGTCGGGCAGAGTCTCTGGATTCAATTTCTTAATCTCTACTATCTTCCCCGTCTTCCGCGCTGTTGTCACGTAAATATTCCAGATTTATTTGCACCGCACTGTATATAAATATATTTCTGGTATAAAAGATGCATAGAATAATCAAAAATGCAGGCACGCTGGAGTAATGGATAGCGGCTAAAATTGAGGAATCGTAGAGCCGAATTCGAATTCCAGTCGAATCCATTACATTCACTTAAATGCTAATATCCTTGGGAAAGGTATGAATCCTCTTCTTCTCCCCCCCCCCAGCTTTGAGTAAATAGCGAGACAAACCGGATTCTATAGACTTGCATGGCAATTGGTCTACCGCAGAAAGAAATGGTAACCTACTGCGGGAATCAACCTGCCTCGTCAGGCATGTATCGAAAAACACATGATTAGCTAATCGTGTATCACGAATTGAACATAACTGTCTGAATCAAAAGTAGCATCAACTGCGAGTGGATGATTTCAATGATTTTGCTCTTTTTGTGTAACACAGTGGCTGAAGGGGCTGTCTCTTTATGAATAATACAGCTTTTTAATTCTTCCAGTATAGTCAGGTGTTATTGCAGGTGATAAAATTTACATGTGTTCAACTGAAATTAGCCGAATTAAAAGGTTAGAACTTATCGCTGACGTTTCGGAAATAACTAGTTAAGGTGTGATAGATGTCTGCAATTTTCCTTTACTATATTTATCAATTCCCAGTTGAAAAGAGTATCAAGTCAATTTTTTTCTGCTTGTTGGATATTTAGGTCGACTCTCTCAAACATTTATTACTCTAGAATCTTATAGCTATAAAATTTTATAAAAAATCTCATTTTGAAAGTTTTCTTTTTTATTTAATAAATATGTGTCTGCAATAAGGGTTTCCGAAACTTTCAGCATAGAATCAAAAAAAAAAAAACTATTAAGACTTCATACTATTGGTAAGTTAGCGACCAAACGACGCCATATTTCTTTTTTTCTAACAGGCACACAAAGGAACATTAACTATCGAGGAATTAATTAAAAATAACGAAAGTTTTTTTTTTTTTGCATACAAAATATTTGCAAACAGGTGGGCAGCCATTGCTTTTGATTATTTTTATTAGAATTTGGATTTTTTAAGCAGAAATCTCTTACTTTTTTGCGTTTATAGAAAATCGTTATTTATAATTCAAATTAATTCCATCTCACAGTTTTTGCCCCAAACACAAATTTCAAAACACATGTCATTTCGAAACTAATAAAGTTCTTTCTACAAAAAGAAAAAAAAATCAATTGGATAAACGCATTAAAATATCCCCATCTAACTGCAAATACATCATGGAGTTATTTAAAATTATACTTATTAAAATCGGAAATTGATAATATATTGACCAGATTCAATAAAACGACATGGAGGATTATAAATTTATGTAATACAGAGAGAATTTTTCAAGTTGCAACCTCAATGTATTTTTACATAAACCTATTGATTCAAAATATATTTTTATATTGGCACGAAGAATAATGAAAATTATAACATCCTCTTCTATATTCAGTGTCCCTTCAATTCGTTTGCAACCATGATTCTCCATAGTTTCCTGTCATTTGTAACTCTTAGAATTGTTTTTGTCTTTTTGCTATCCCACCTGAGTCCTATTCTGCCAACCATTTGCACAAGATGGTTAAGTAGGCTAATCACTATTTCCCTCTGTCTCGCTTGCCTAAAAAAAGCACACACACACACGCATTTAACTTACAGAGGAAATATTGGTCCTGTGTGTTTATTTTTATATGCCCTCTTTGCTCTATAGACTAGAGATTTCAACGGTCTCTTTAATAATTGGCTGTAATCTTAACCTAACTGAAATGGGGCATGTCTAAATATTTGCTATGGAAATGCTGATTGAGTCGTGATAGAATTGCAATGTTGCGCCAATGCAAACAAAGTTGTAGAGTGTAAAATAAGACATTACCCACAAGATCGCGAAAATAGTTTCGAAATCAAGACTAAGAAGTAATGTTTGAGCTACTCTAGCTTAAGTCTTTTCTTGTATAAGCCGTCACCCTTCGGAACGTAGGCGGTCATGGCCCTCCTCTTCTTCCTGTCCCTCGTAGTTCTTAATAAGACTTGTCATTGTTATTTCTCCCAAATCCTGTTCCACCATACATTTGCTCAAGTTCATCAGGTACGTGACACGCTGCTTTCCTGTCCTGTGAGTATCAGGTTTTCCAAGTCCTCTTTCCTCATTATGTACTTCAGAAATTTCAATTGCCTGTTACTGATGCTAATCAAAAGGGTCCTTTTTGTTTCCATTTTCTACAAAACTTCGTCGTTGCTAACGTATTCGGTATCCTCAGCATCCTTCTGTAGAACTACATTTCTCTTGCTTCAATTCTCTTTATCTTTGAGGAGATTGTCCAGCACCCCTACCATACAGGAGAATAGATATCACGTAACAGTCTGATACCCTGTTCTTTGTTTCCTACAAAGATTTTGTTTGTTAATTACTCTGCTTAGCTTTTGAAATGCATCTTTAGTGAACCAGTATATAAAGAAACACTCTACAAATGTAACATTTAAAAAAAATGCTGCTTGTAAAGATACATAGTAATATTATATGAACAGATTTCCTGGTAAATCAACAAATATATCAGTTAAGTACTATTTCTTTTCTTCTTTACGTAGCATGTTACCACCACCTCAGGATATAAGAGGTCATGACTCTCCACAACTTGCTGTCCTTTGTAGCACTTAATAAATTTTGTCTTTTTGTTATTTCTCCTAAACCATGTTCCGCCATCCATTTACTCAAGCTTATTACGTATGCTATGCATTGCTTTCCTGTCCTACCTACCCTCGATCCCTGTCTTGTGAGTATCAGATTTTCCAAGCCCTCCTTCCTCATTATATGCTCCAGAAATTTGAACTCTCTTCCTTATGTTAAGTATAAGTTTCCTTTTTGTTTCCATTTTCTCCAAAACCTTGTTGACGGTTACATGTTCAGTCCATGGTATCCCCAGAAACTTTGTGTAGAACCACATTTCTGTTGCTTCAAGTCTCTTCTTCATCTTCGAGGAGATTGTCCAGCATTCATTGCCGTATAGGAGGACAGTTATCGCATATTAGTTGAGTACTTTTTTCTATGTTTCTAACAAAGTTTTTCTCTTTCTTAATGCTCTGTTTGGCTTTTTTAGCAGGTATAAATCCTTCATTTTAATCATATCACCCCAAGCAAGACAATAAAGCCACTCAAACGTAAGAGGCTTCTTACAGAATATGAACAAATGCTATTAAAGAGAGATAACAATAAAAGAATAAGAATTAAGTAAAAAGATGTTAAAGATTAACATTGCGTTTGAATCTTTGAAAATCAAAGTTGAATGGGAAGCAAGAAGTCTAAAGATATTTCCACAAGCGAAAATTGCGATAGAAGAAACTGTTAGCATAGAACCTGCGGTCACATCATGAATTGCAACTATAAATTGACGAGACTTTGCAGCCAATCGAGTACTGCTTTCAAAGTAGATATATTTTTGTTTTCTAATCATTTCACTCCAAACAAGGCAATAGAGCAACTAAGACTGAAGGAGTTGCCTAGTGCGAGAGAATATGAGAAAAAAATTATTAAGAAGATAGAAAAATAAAAGAATACGAATTAAGAAGACAGAAGATAATGAATGACATTGCATTTAAGTTTAATTGAAAGGCAAGAAGACTGAAGACAGTTCAACAAACGATAAATGAGAGATGAAATTATTAGCATAGAACAGATTGTTACATCTAGCCATTTCAATTGTAAAATTAGGAGACCTATCTACCAGTCTAGTACTGTGATTAAATATATAAAGTGCAGTTAACAAGGAGGAAAGTTCATTTGAACAATTACCATGAAATTATTTATAGAAAAGAATATAGAAGTTACGTTACGGCGGTGGGAAAGAGAATGAAGCCAAGATGCCAGTTCAAGACCAATAACATTGCAGATTATTGTTTAGATTTTATCAAAAAATGCTATATATATAGCAAGAGAACTAGACCAGATATTTTGTTTTCAGCCGTTATACTTTTCTTCAGGAACCATTCATATTAAGTACGCTCCCTTCCAAAGTGCAATCTTTGTTCAGTTCTCACGGAGAAATATTCTCATTCTCCTGTACGTATTAGGGCGTCGTTCTTGACATAACCGTCTTTCTGACATGTTTTTTCTTTCTTTCTTTCTTTCTTTCTTTCTTTCTTTCTTTCTTTCTTACCTCTGAACCAAAATAGATGCTTAAATTCACAATCAGAAGATTACCAATATACACGTAACCAATGCTTTTACCTAAAAGCTCATTTGCCCGTAGAAATATTATCTAGCAGAATTTTAGAACTTTAAACCATCTCCTCTTCCTTATTGCTATTGGACTTTCATTGCTATACAAAGAAATTTAGTTTCGTCTAAAATCGTTTCTCCTAATTGCATTTAACATTTTACGATTTAATCTGACGGCGCTTTTAAACAGTAACACAGATACATTCGTTCATACACACACACACACACACACACACATACACAGACACGCACATATATATAACATTTTTAAGTAAATGTGATAATACTTATCGCTAATATTAAGCTACCAATGGAAGAATGATTATCTCGACGTCTTTCTCTTTATCTGAGTCAATTCAGTCGCAGACAAACAGTATTTCGCATGAAGATAAAGGTATGAAAATGTGACGAGTGCTGAAAACTTCTCGACACAAATCAAGAAGGAATTTAAAAACAAAACAGTTATTAGTTCACTTGGTTCAATTTGGATAAGTCAGTCATGAAAGAACTTATCAGCTCCGCCTCGGAGGACATATGTATTTATGTAAGAAATCAAGACCTGTGGATTCCCCTCTGCTGTATACGCCCATAGCTTACGGTTTATGGAGTTGATACGCTTCCCAGCCGGTTCAGAACTTACAGTTTTCTTTCTCCTAGACTGGTTGAGCTTCCTATTTAATCCATAGATAGGGAGAAGAAACGGATTTATTACTTTCCCAACTGTTAATGATAAAGGCAATTTTAATATTAGCTGTTTCCTTATAATGTATTCATTGAAGAAGTAACCAGTGCTAAGTTTTGTTTAAATTTATATAATCATTCTATTAAAACAATTTTTAAAGAATATATGTATATATATATATATATATATTAGAATGGATTTTTATTAATGGTTTGAGCACGATACAATGCACGACAACCTGTACAAGGCCGTCATCAAAGGCACCGTTGAAGTTGGACGTATGAGAGGACGCCAACGTAAAAAATGGTTGGACAATGTTGAACAATGGACAGGTATGACTGTACGAGATTTGCTGATGGCTGCCGTTAACAGACCGTTGTAGAGGAGATTTAGTATGACGTCTGCATTCGCATCCTACCCTCTACGATTACAAAAGTCAAGAGAGGATGATAATGATATATATATATATGTATATATAAGTGAACATTGAAGTTGTTTCATGCCAGACGCAATCGTCTAGCATGAAACAGCCTGTCGCCTCTGAGTGTTGACTTCAATGTTCACTTATATATTTACACACGCTCTATCTCTGATACTGAGCACTTTATCCCATAAATATAGCCCACCTTAAGAGTATATTTCTTCATATATATATATATATATATATATATATATATATGTATATATAATTATTTTTTATAAAAAATTATAACATAAGTATGTTATAAGATCACTACAAAAATAGCCATTTTGTTTTTGGTTATTGGAATTCATTCCGTATATACCAATTATATACTTTTATATATATATATATATATATATATATATATATATATTTCAACACTTTCGTAACATTTCATTTTTTAGATCTTTAAGCAAATGTGATAATACCTATTGTCTGTACTTGAACATGCAAGAGGTGTTGGAAAGTCCTCTCCCTTGCTAAGAAGACATTTATTTTAAATTCTGACGGAAAGTGGTATAGTGGAAAGCAGCGCGTATCATAATTGATGGACTTGAGTAAATGGATGGCAGAACAGGGTTTCGGAGAAATACCAAAAAGACAAAACTTATCAGAACTATGATGGACATGAAGATGTGGAGGGTCATGTTCGCCTATGTTCTGAACGGAAACGTCATATCAAAAAAGAAGATATACGCCATTACGCAATTATTTGAATAGTCTTATTTTTCTTTGCTGTTCAGTATCTTTTGAACCGACATCATTCCACGGGTTTAGTGGCCTACAGATGATAAGCCGTGACTCGTTTCATATTCTCTCCACAGATTTTAGCTTTTCGTCTTTATTCATGCGTTATGTTTAGAGTGGCAGCTTGTTCTCCTCTACGACAATTGCAGGGGATATTAAAAAATCCCATCTTGGTCACGTTCTCTTCGGAAATGGACTTAGAATTAATGAGGTATCAGCAAATGATAGAACTGCTTTTGAAAACTGCCCTGATGTTCGTATGGAGAGCAAACCGTTTAATCCTTTCCGAAACGCGTCTGATCGAAGATAAGCAATCTCTTCTTTCTGACAATTGTCTTCCAACATTGTGCCTAAGGGAAGCGTATATTATAGTTGCAGAATGGTTATTATTCTAAAAGAAAGGCTTCCTTAAACCGATAATCTCAAGGATTTAATTCAGAAGGCGAAATCAAAAATACAATAAGCCAAAACAGATGCGCAGCATTACAGAATTCACAAAATATTAGATAAAGCCAGATATAATTGATGAAGTTTAGAAAGGCAATTTTAAAATTCTAGAAAACAGTTCGTAGTTATGCATATACATCTTGTTTAAAAAACAATAAACTTCTGTTTTGTGTTATTCATATGAAAGTGTGTTATTAAAAATTCGAAACAATTTAAAATATCTTAAATTTGACTGAATTCAAATCTACTAACGGTATTAGTATATACAAGCTAACTACATTTAGGCATTGACCAAAATAAAATACAAATTTACTAAAAAAACAAGATTAAGTTTCGACATTGGTCCCATGATCACTACACTCTCCCGTAGATTAACTTGAATCGAATCTTATCTTATTTGTTATATCGATCATCCAAATTACAACTATTAACATTAGACAAATATTAGTAGAAAAATGCCAAAATACCAAATATAAATCACTCTAAAAGATTTAAAATACTCGAAACTCTTATTACACAAACAAGTGATGTTAATTTAAAATGTGCATAAAATATTTCATACATTACAATCAAGTTCTGTGAAGCCGTTCTGCACATGGCATCACTTACGATACAGGAACATGAAAGTTTAAAATGTAGTGTCCCCTATACTTCCAGGATATAGCTAGCAAAACATTTGTTTATAACATTTAGTTCTTTATAATGACTGAGAGGGTCTAATGTAATTGCACAGAAAAGAACAAAAACATGAATTTTCGAT
>CAHIKZ030000336.1:1522500-1550000 GCA_903632075.3 Acanthosepion pharaonis | reverse complement strand
AGACACTCAAGGTAGAGGTTTACTGTGTGGTGTAGTATGAGATGAAAGAGGAAGAGCTGAAGTTCTTGAGGCTATTCAGGAAAGATAAAAGCTAACTCTGGACTTGAAGAATCAAGATTAATTAGTGGATGACATTTCAGATTTCAATCGGAGATGTTAGAATTATAGTGTAGAAATAGACTAGACTTTAGAAATTACCGTAAACTAAATCCTAAACAAGGCATGAACCTCTATTCCTGTTCAAAATATTGAGGAGGAGTGTGAAACGGACGATAGGCGAACTTATCTACTCCTATTAGGAGAAAAGGTAAAAAATTAATTATATAGTGAATAAAATTTCAGAGTTCAGTTTAAATATAGAGATGAACCAGGAAAGTGGGTGAACCGGACGATATCCACTCCTATTGGGAAAGGAAAAAAGAAATAATAATTAGTGAATAAATTTACGGAGTTTAGGTAAAGACGTTAAAAGTATAGAGTGGAAGAAAAACCTTAGAAGGAACGAGAAACCCAATCCAAAGCTGTAAAAAATAAATAAATAATAAATAAAATTACTAAGTCTAGGCGTACAAGAAAATATGGATAAAACAGAAGAGAAATAGAATGAGATGAATTAAGAACAATGTGAGAGTGGTAGGGTTTCAGGTGTGAACATCGAGGGGGGATAAGTGGGGTCAAAAATAATATATGCATTGGGTTGATTTAGTTATGAAGAGACAGTTTGATATTATCTATTAAGATAGTCTAAGTTCAAATATCCTCTCTCAAAATAAAATAGAGCTGGGAATGAACATTATTTGTACATTGTGTTTTGTGAAAAACACAATGTACAATATAGAGAGATATACGTACAATAAGTGCATATTTTAGTCAGATTGTTTAGGCTGCAAGAGTCAAAATATACAATTACCCATTCAAAGGTGAATAGAATTAAGTACGGAATAAATAAAATAAAATCCAAAAACAATATAAGAAAACGTCTCTTTGCTCTGCCCCACTGAATTTCGTCCTCTTAACCCAACCCCTTGGCGAATAGGAGTCAGATATGGCATCCTCGGGTTGTTTGTCCAAATTTCAAACCCTTATTAACCCTTTCATTTTTACCTTTCTTCCTCCATCACTATTTCAAAATATATCACCTTAATCCCTCCTCTTAAACGACCGCTAATTAAGCAAAAGTTGCTATGTTTCTGGTACACATGGTAAGGAAAGAACACTTGGAGAATTTGACACTCACAGGATATATTTATGACAAGATGGGAAACCTCAACAGACCTACTTAACGAGCTGGTTGAAACAGCTTGCAGAACAGGGTCCAGTAGAGATTGTTAGGTGACAAAGATTACCTAGGTCTATAAAGAGTAGGAAGTTGTGGAGCGCTGTGATAACTCACTTCCTAGATTTACACATCACATGAAAGAAGAAGAGAAGAAAATTTAAACAAATTCTCAAGAGGCCGCTGTAAAACTCCGCGGTACATTTATTTGTCTAGGAATTACGCAGAAAATAGTTTACCATCAATCAGTTTCACGCCTTTCGAACAGTTATTCGCTTCACAGTCATTGCATCACGAATTACTTGGTGAAATGTCCGGAAAAATATTCCAGACACCAAAATGAGTAAAAATGATTCAGTACGAAATCATAATATAATGTTTGAAGAGAGAATCTAAATCATTTCCATGCGTTCAACTTGTTCTCAAATTTATTACATTCTCGCTGACAACTAAAATGAGTTTTGTCTTTGTTTGATTCATTTCATGTTCTGTGAATGTCTCTCGGCTTTCAATTTTGAGAAGATTTTACATATTTTCAGAAGCCTTTCTCTTCAGTCCAATCTCCAGGCTTTGTATCCCCAATTAAAACCCATTTTCTTCCTAGTCACGTATTCCTAATTATTAGTTTGTACTTTCGATATCCCGAAAAGAAAGAAAGCTACGAAAGGAGAAATGGCCGCCTGCCAACGCTGATAATAATTGTTAGTGACACTAATTTGGCAAAAATGATTCCCTGTCCCTCGACTGCAACAAACCAGCTTCCCTGTGGACTAAAACCTTCCAGTTTTATTGGCCAGATTAAAACGGATAAGGATACCTGCCAGATCTCTTTCGTTTCCCTTTCAACGGAATATGTCGAATCTAGAATCAAATTTATAGCTTCAGGTTCCGACTAAAGAAACATAAACGAGATAAATTGGAGTGAAAGTGTTATAAAGATATTCCATTTTTTTCACCCGAAACACTTTATTCGCATTAAATTAAATATAAATGCTAAAGGCTATATGCCTAAGTAAACTTTGTACTATAAACAGTAACAATAAAGTGCTATTAAGTTCATACCCCCTCACCGATATATATATATATATATATATATATATATATATATATATATATATATATATATATATTTCAGACAGGTTTGGTTAAATAATTTAGACATATTATGTCGATTAGTTTTCGTCGTAATTCTTTGGAGTTCACGGATTAATTTCTTGATAGCCTTAGAAAATTGATTAAGGAAAATGCTAAAATTTTCTTTCAAATAGTTTTTTATTTTCCCAATTACTTTCAATCTCATCTGAGACCATCTTCAAAGGACTAAGTTGACTGTGAGTATGTATATGTGTTTTGTAAATTCAAAACATTTCAACCGTTCGTTTTTACTACTTAGGCAGCGTTCTAGATTTTAAAGGTTTAAAGATCACGTGTTTTTTTTGTTTTTTTTGCGGGGGTCAGAGTATAAGGGAAGTAACTTTTCCATTTTCTCTCATATATAATTTTTCATAAACATTTAAAGACTTTTATTGCTAATACTCATAGTTGACTTTATTTATTTTGGTCATTAGCTCTTAAGATTCAAGGATATTTTTTGTTTTTGCTTATTATTGTTTAGATGTATTTTCAACTAGTATCCGTTTAATCTGTGAATATTGGCATGAGTGTTCATTTAAATGCTGAGATATTGAACGATGCTCAGCTAAATGAAATGTAACCCTTTCTGTTAGCATCGTCGTAGTAAAGCCAAAGTACGTATTGACATTTTTAACGGATACAATCTCATAAATGACATTTAAACTGATACAGGACTGGTTAAATAATTAGTTTTCGTTAAAATAATTAAAACTATTTATTCATCCAATTATTGGATTGATTGCCATAGTCTATTTTGGCAGGGGGCAATTTTAATTTGTTTATTATTTTATTTATTTCTTCATTTGGATTGATTATTTGTTTTTGCTTATTTATATTTGTTTTTATTAATTCCACCAGTTATTATAGCGGGAGCAATTTGTTAATTTGTTCATTTATTTATTTATCTTTCCAGACCAAGTGATAGAATTTGGGGGGATTAGCATAATCATTTTATTAATTTATTGAGTCTAGAAGAACCATCAATAGAAGGCAGAAAGCATTAAACAGCTGTTTCATCTATTTGGGTCTACATCAGCGGTGCGCATTCACTACCGAGAATCGATCCCGGATCGTTACAATACAACATAAGCGTCCTACCACTGAACTAACGAAGAAACTCACTAGATTCGATATAGCGCCGCTTCTCACAAATTCCGTCATCCAACGGGTTGTGCCCCAAGAGCAACGTCTTATATTCCCTTAGCCGCTATATCGCAGAGCATTATCTTGTTCAAGTAAGGATATACAATATTTACATTAGTCGGACTATTGTCCTCATCTTTGTCGCCATATTTGTCACAACGTTTCGGCCGTTGTACGCTCCGGCTTTCTTCAGGTGGTTGGAATTTCGAACTGAACCCTTTATTTCGATCACTGGGGTAGACTGTTCTGGAGAAATATAGACAGACTCTGAAGGATATACAAATATCATTTAAATATATTTTCCGATTAAAGTTGTCTTCACTTGTATATTTGTAGTTTGTAATTATATTAAATCAATCTGCCATTGTTATAACAAAGTCACTGGGCAAATTTCATTCAATGGAGCTAAATGTAGTGCGACACACACACACACACAAACATATATATGTTTGTGTGTGTGCATTATAAATCTTTATTAACCAGATATATTGTTATAACATTTTAAAATAGATTTCATCGTCTTACTGCTGAAATAGCTGAAGTAATCATACATTCTATTCTAATAGTTTCTTTTTGTGACACTTCGCTCTTGTAGAACCCTCCTCCAACTTCTAGTTTACCTGCTACCTACGATTATCAAAAACTTAAATGCAACGCCTATCGCCATTTCATGTCTTCCTGAAAGCTTTTCTTTTATTATCCTTGCTGCTCACTAAAGTCTTCTTCTCATTTTCTATCACTCTCAGTACCCCTTCCGCTCTGTGTTATAGTGGCATTATCGCCTTTCTTGGGGTGAAATATATGTATATATATATATATATATATATATATATATATATATATATATATATATATATATATATATATATATATATATATATATATATATATATATATACCTGACAAATTCTTACGACATTTAGCTTCATCCACCGCAAGGAAAGTTGGTTCTCTGTGTCGCACCAGAAGGTTTTTTCCTCGCCTGAGGCCATCCTTCAAATCTACAAATCAACGATTTGTCCATGCATTGAATACTGCTGCCATATATGGTCTGGTGCCCCCCGCTGTTCATCTCGAGGTCCTCGACAAAATCCAGAGATGGATATGCAATATGATAGGTCTTAAACTAGCATCTCGTCTATAGACGCTTTCTCTGTTATATAGGAAAAAAGTGTCGGCAGCTACACTTGAGTTTAAACATAGATCACCAATGAGTAAACACGGGTGATCTCATTATTAAATTAAGCAGATCAAGTAACCATAGAGGAAACGCATATATAGGAAGTCTATTATATCCTCTATACTATTTCTTTATTCCGATCACTATCCGGGTTACTATTCGAGCGAGTATTATCGAACAAGTACTATTAGTGTGAGTGCTGTTCGTAGGAGTCTGACACTAGCATTGTTTTTACTATAGTTACTATAGTTGTATCTGCGATTACATAATCTCTACTAAAACTAGCATTTACGAAAGTGACAACGAATATTCGTTGACATTACAAAAGTGGCAATGAATATTCTTGACATCACAAAACTCTCACAGAAGTGTTCTGGCCTCCCTCTGTCTTTTCTACAAGTATTTTCCTGGCAACTGTTCTGGCGAGTTACTTTCATTGATTCCCTGACTGCATGAATTTAAGTGCGCTACTAGGTTGGCATCTCGGTCTCACCATTTCAATGTCGAAACGGTAAATTTTAGCCTTCTCTTCTACTCCAACTGCTTCTTATCTCGCACGTCCCGTCACTGGATCTCCCCACCCCCTCTTACTTGCTTCCCCGATAGCTATAATCTCCAAATATTCAAATGTAATGTCAATCGACATCTTCTGATGCCTTGATCTTGATTCCCGTCCTTCTTTTTATCCTTTCCTCAAACGCCCCCCCCCTCTTTACTCCTGCTCTCACTTATTGCAACTCCTTGTGTGATAGTAGCACTCACGCCTTGCTTGATGTGATATGCTTAAATAATTGTCATCTTTCTTGGCAGCTCTTCTCTTATCACAATGTGGGATACTTAACAAAAGTAATAAAAATATAAACAAAATGAAACTAGATGAAATTGGTGAGACTATATACTCAAACAGATTAAATTGAAAAATAAATTTAAAAGTTGAAAATATCCTCCTCCCCTCCCCTTATACACGTGTGCAGTTGCATCAAAATAAACATCACTTTAGCCTGATGAAGTCCTAGATGTCGAAACACGTCGCGCGAATTTTTTCCCTACTTTGTCATTAATTCAACTAGATGGATAATGAAACGACCCAGATAGATAGATAGATAGATAGATAGATAGATAGATATTAAAAGGACACATAGATAGATAGATAGATAGATAGATAGATAGATAGATAGGATACGATAAAAATATAGATTGAAAGTATGCTATATTTAATGATTAAAGCGTTGAATATCACACATAGAACTTATGTAAATATAAAAGTGGACATTGCTGTTAAAACCTATGAATAAAAATGTCAACAAACAGCACTATAAAATAGCTAA
This sequence comes from Acanthosepion pharaonis, assembly GCA_903632075.3. Classification (NCBI taxonomy): domain Eukaryota; kingdom Metazoa; phylum Mollusca; class Cephalopoda; order Sepiida; family Sepiidae; genus Acanthosepion; species Acanthosepion pharaonis. Next base: position 1,543,939 of record CAHIKZ030000336.1, on the reverse strand, counting down.
AAATAACCGCATTCGGAACGACAATTATTCCTGCTCAGTAGCCTCTAGAATAATTTGAAACATAATCATTACCGCCTGCCCAGAAACACTTAGGATAATACAATAGACCTTACTACACATAATGCACCATTGACCAGCATATATAAATAGTGGAGCCAAAACACTACAAACATGTTTAAGCATGAAACAGACTATCGCCGTTGGGTGATGTTCAAGTGTTATATACATATATACTACTACTAGTACTGGACTTTGCCGTCGATTTCGACGTATGATGGCCAAGCAACTCAATTCCTAGAAACCGATAACCAGACCACCCACACAAATCATTTGATTATAGTGGTGAAGGCTTTGTGCAGAACCAACCACACCTTTTTTTTTTTTTTTTTTGAAGAGCTAAATATAGAAGACCTGGTGCACCGTGTACTATAAAGACTCTAAACGACCCTCCGCAGGTTTTGAACTCAGAAGTTGTCTTTTTTCCTAGACCAGTTTCTATCCAAGGCTATAGAACCTAGTCTGTTCTGCTATTTGCTGGGGGAGGGAGAAGGGGATTCATACTTTTCTTAAGGTTATTTGCACGTAAGTTAATGTAATGGATTCGATTGGAATTCGAACTCGGATCTACCGATTCCTCAATCCGAGCTGCAATCGATTACATGTATATTGTTAAATTTCTCAGAATAATTTGAAGATAGAAAATTGGATAAAATTGTATAATTATATATATATATATATATATATATATATATATATATATATATATATATATATATATATATATATACAATTATACAGTTTTATCCAGTAGAGAGAGGGGCGAAAGAGAGATAGAAACAGAAATCAACACTACATCGTAACTGACAGTTTCTCGATTTAAAGGATCATAATACCAACTTTAACACTTTCCCTATAAATATAACAAGTTGTGAACAATACCTACTTATATACATATATCTGTGACATCATCCAGTTCCACACTCACACAGTCTAAAAGAAGCTGCCGTCAATATAGGAAAGGACGATGGGCGTGTGTATTTATATACTCCTTTTGGTTGAATTTGCTTAATTCTGATGCTTTCAGTGTATGTTTTCCGACCTAAATAGGAATACGGTTAACAAGAAAACATTATTTGATAGTAACAGATCTTAACATAAACGATGTCAATATCAAAATTGTACATTGATAGATAGTATTTACGCTAAGAGCCGGATTACCCCGAATTCAAAACAGTAGGCAACCGACCTAACTAAGATTAAAAAATAAACTATATTTTTTCAAACAGTATCATACTTTTCGACTGGTTGATTAAATTTCCATTAGGAATAAATAAGCACCATGTAATTTCTATTTTCCATTTTTCTTTCCTCTCATTAATCAGATTTATTTTTATCGGTATAACAAGAAGATATTACACACTATTCGCCTTGACTGTGTTATTAAATGTCGATAGTATTTATTCAGTGTTACAGCCTCGCATAAAACAGAGCAATCTCAATAGGAGACGAGAACAAAATGCAAATTGTATGTTTACTACTCAACAGGGAAAGCACCACACAAGAAAGACATGTTTTTTCCTCACTTGGAACACACTATTTCTTTAATTATCTTTAATGTCTTTTTCTATTATATAAATTTCCTATCCTGTACAATTATACAAAATCACATTAAATAGCACAGGAATCCAATCATCACATTATACGTCTGCATTTATTTCGGAATAATATAAATTTCTTCTTGGACTAATATTGAATTGGTGCATAATTATCAGGCGTTTTTGTCGGTGAGTTATTTGTTAATAAAAATTGCTGTTTTGGTTAGTTTTTTTTCAACAAAAATATTATTTTATTTTCCGTTCAGAAAATGTGTATGTTTACTAATCGGGCGATTGCATCGATCATGAAACAGACTGTCGCCTCTAAGTGTTGATTTCTATGTTATATATATATATATATATATATATATATATATATATATATATATATATATATATATATTGTGCTGGTGCGTTTTTAGGCGTGTTATTAAATAAAAATTGTTGTTTTGTTTACTTTTTTCAATAAAAATATTATTTTATTTTCACCTTAAAAAAATGCGTGTCGATAATGATACTAATTTAAAAATATTGCTATATTTTTATAATAAATTATGTTTAAAAAAGCCTGATAATTATGCACCAACCCAATATTTTGGCTTCAGACTGCGTGGGTAATTTGGCTAAAATCCTATTTAAGCACGGTAGTTGGTTGCGAATTTTTTATCTATTTTATACTAACTGAATGCTACCGAATCTGAAAACAGAAGATCCGGATATCAACAAGGAGAACAAGCCAAGATAAGAGCTACAAATTTGTGATGTCAAAATCAAGCAAGTTCCCAAATTTCATTATCTGGAAAATGCTTTAACAGATCACGGAAAATATCGCCCCAAAAACACATCGGAATAACGAGATATACCTTTTAATATGAAAACATAAGAAATCAAATAATTCAATACAAAAAGAGAAGGCAACAAGAAATCTTTCCATACGGTAAGTTATTCTGGCAATTAACCGATCATTTTCATCTGAATCTCTGAGATGAGGACTTATCTTAATATAAATTATTTACGGTCGGGCTAATAATCCTATCCTTGTTGTTGTGGTTTATCGCACTAAACTTTGCTAAAAGAACCGTCTCTTGGAGGCGCTCCTCTAGCCTGTAAAAAAAAAAAAAGCATGAATTTTTCTCCCTATTCTCTTTTCTCTTTTTACAGCTTCGCACGTGGGGAAAAAAAAGTCTCCCCAATTGGCGCATATTCCTTTTCATGGTTTTACTTTTTTCTCTTTTGCCATTTATACTTTTTTGTGTCTATCCTTTGGGCCTACACAAATTTCACACACACACACAAATATATTCTCTAGTTTGGAATATTTTCTACGGAACTAGTTTTTTGGTGTTCTTTTCTTTTATTCTATCTGTAAATCCTTTTTTGCCAAAATATGCAATTAGTTGTCGTTTGTTTTATATTGTTTTGTGTTACACATTTTTTACTTGACCACAATTAAGTCCGCTAATATTGTTTGTGGGAAAAGTTTTACAGGAGCCTGTAAATATTTCCTATCCAAAGTATTGATTCTCGTAACATAATGGTGACTAAATATTTACCCAATCATACCAACGATCCTTCACCATTTTCATTGACACAAGATTTTGGCGCTTTTAATCTCTGGCTATCTTCTGGTGTTTGTCAGTCAGGGAATATTGAATATAATCGACAGCTCAGCAGATGCAAGAAAAGGGTAAGAGGGAATGACGGTCGAAAAGCGAGAATAATATATGATAATATATGTGATATGATAATAACAACAAAGATGACGATATTCGTTCGACTATAAATAAGATAATTCACTGATAATTAAATTAACGGAAAGTGTGGAGAGCCCTGACTGTCTACGTTCTAAATGAAAATGGCATGTTAATTACAACGCTCAGATGGTCATCAAGAAAACCATATTACTTTTACCACAATACTAAAAGCAATGGTATTTTAACTGTTTCCTTAGAAGGAAACATTTGGTTTCACTGACTAAGTAGCTAGTGATACTGTCGTTTAAAATTTATAAAATAAGTAAAACAATTTTTCAGAAGAATAGTCTTCTCAAACCCACTTTTATGGTTCTTTTCAGCATTGATAGGAGTTTCTTTCCTAAACTTTTGTTTGAAGTACTGTGGAATGTCAATATATTTATTATTATTTTCCCTTCGAATTACATGTGATATTCATTTTAGTTGTTGCCGCTGTTGAAATTTAAGGAATGTGATTTCTCCTCTTCGGCACAATTCATTGTTATTCTTTAGCACGAATCCACGAGTTTCGAAGAAGGGTGGGCCTCACTATGATCACCAGACATCGCTCATTCGGAGCAATTTTTGATCCTTAATCCGAGAAAGCGTTTGTATACGGCTGATGGTTTAGACAATTTCTGAATGTGTTGGACATCATGTATGGTACGCTTATGTCTCAATCTGACAAGGCTATTTAAGAACATGAGCTTTTTAGGTTAATGTTTTGTTTTGTAGCACTTTATGATGTTGGATGAAATTAACCCTAACTTAGACTATTCTTTGTACACATTTCCTTCTTTTACACTATATCTGTACGTGGACTTCGTGAATTTAAGCGCAGTACTTGATTGGCGGCAAGGTCCTCTTATACTTGAATTGGCTAAATGCAACCGTAAGTTCTAAGTTAAGGAGCTTTAAGTGCAATGTCAATCGCTATCTTCTTTGTTAATTATTGAACTTTTATTGACTTCTCTCCTTTATAGTCTATTTTTATCATGGTCTCTAATATTCCGTAAACTAATGCGTCTTAGTGGATTTATTGCCTTGATTGGCGTGAAATGATTAAAAATAATTACTGATCCATACACCAGTGTATTTTGGAGTGTTTACTAAATCCATATATTGATTTCTTTATGATAGATCCAGGGTATGCGCCATCACTAGTTTCATTGTAATTTCAGATCACACTTTTTTTTTTGGAAACGTTTATCCTTAGTCCTTTTTCTTGGAACGCTTGGTAGAGGATGTGGATTTTTTTTTTTTTTTAGGTACGATTAACATTCATATTTTTAGATCTCACATGGCGCATTAACGTGCTGAAATCATTCATTAGTGTTAGAAGTAATCGATTCTATCAGTGGTTTCAAATGGTACAGCACATTTTCTGGTCATTGACTCTATAGGGTAAACCTGCGAATTCCTGCGTAACTCATCACCATTATGTAAGCACCATGAAGAAGATGAGGTCCGTTGTTGTGGTGCTAAAAGTGACCCGCTGGTGGAGAATTCTTCTGTCATATTCAATGAGAGCTAAGGACCGATCACCCGACGTACTAGACGTCTAGTACCAAGCGTGGGTGTGATTTGAGCAAGTGTAGCACATTTGTTATCAAGGACAATTCAAGCCAGATGACTCTGGTTATGATTATTAAAGAGCAAAATGGTCGGCAACTGAGCTGTCAATGCTGGCTGGAAAAGACTTTTTCTTTCCGGTACAGTCGTGACACCATAGATTATGTGCCCACCAAAATTTCAGATTTGGACTATTTTATCCTTCTGATACAGACGGCCGCCTCCGAGAACAATAATAATAATACTATTCCCACGTGCCAGTGTACAAATGATATAGGACTGGAAATTTTCCCATTAATCTACCGTGGCGTCAAATTCCATTACTTTTTTCATGCTCTCTTTACATGACTTTCGTCATATATATATATATATATATATATATATATATATACACACACACGCATATATATATATATATATATATATATATATATATATGATGGAACAAGACTTATTCAACACATCTCGAAAGTTTTATAACATCAGCGCCCACCGTGACGACAACGACCATGTTTTAAACGGAGCGCTGATATTATAAAACTTTCAGTTATTTGTTTCGATAAGTCTTGTTTCTTATGTACATCGTCTTTGTCATGTTATATTGATAATGTTATAATTTATGAATATGTCCTGAAGATGGTTTATTAGACCGAAACGTCCGACGTTGACATATTAACATTAAAACAGCATAATCGTATATAAGGATTTTTGTTTTGTTTTTTCCGTATATATTTTTCTTCATACTGTCGGATCTATATATTTGCTTATATATATATATATATATATATATATATATATATGCGTGTGTGTCTGTGTGTATTCTTCTTATTAAAATTGTTATATATTGTGGTTACACTTGTGTGGAGAGATAGCCAGCCTCCGCTTATTTTCCGCAGCGAAAATGACAACTACCGGCCTGGGCAATCTAAAATCTTATTAAAGAAAATGTGCCTATAGGCACGTACGTATGGACATAGACACACACACACACACATATATATATATATATATATATATATATATATATATATATATATATATATATTATTCTCGAGGAAATAAGTGTTAATTAGCGATGCCCATTTCCCTCAACATGGAACATGTTATTTTTTAACCGTTTTTTTTTTAGATGCGCAATTACCAATAATGTACACTGATTAGTTCGTATTATTCTCCTCATCTTCCTAGATATCGTCACGACGTTTCATTCTTTATACCCTCCGGCTTTCTTCATGTGTCACTCTTCGTCATGCTATTTCCAAACCGAAACCTCTATTCCTTTTACGGTTACAGTTTATTCTCATTCCACCGTTGGGAGATCAATCTGAGTACTTAAAATAGCCTTTATGCTCTGGTTCAGGGGAAACTGTTTCACCGCAAAACAAAGACGTTCGTCGCAAAAAGCCTCATAGTAAAATTGTTCTACATAATAGAAGAGTTACTAGCTTGGTATTGTATGTAGTGAATCGTACAGCAGTAAGCGATAGGTCGAAGTTGTGATCAACAATCAAACTCTGACCATCTAGATTTTGAGAGGTTCACCAATAAACTATGACATTTTGTATATATATATATATATATATATATATATATATATATATGTATATATGTGTGTGTGTGTGTGTGTGTGTGTGTGTTTGTGTGTGTGTGTGTTTTTGTGTGTGCTAGCTTAAAATCCACCATATCTAACTACAGAACTCAAAATTAATTGCTGCATTTAAGTTTACATTGATATTTAAACTTACCTTAAAAAGTTCAACGATAATTCTTCTGCCGCCACTTAAAGACAATTTGATATTATCCTTACTTTTCTTACAAAAAATATTTTTATTTCATGGGTGACTTTCGCTAGATTTCGCAATTAATTTCGATTATTTCCAAATTTATTTCCAAGTTATAAAAATTGTTACCATACAAAAAATTTGCCGCCAAAAATCACATAAAAAATCGCCGAAAACAGTTGCATTAATGAAAAGTGGAAATCCAAAATTTCAGGAATGCGTGACTGTATCCGGCACAAAATATTTTTAATTTGTTTGCGGAGTCGGCTATATTTCAAAATAGAATGATATTTTTTGACTACGGCCTCTAGGAAAAAAAAGTTTAAAAGGGTGACACAGTGACACATTGATATTCTCATTTATTATATAGAAGAAGATGAACTATTGAAAGATAGAGAGTTGTGTCCCTTTAATTGAAAAAGTATGACACACTAACATTCGCATTTATTATATAGGAGATGAACTATTGAAAGATAGAGAATTGTGTCCCTTTAATTGAAAAAGTATGACACACTAACATTCGCATTTAATATATTATTAATGACCCTGGGAATATAATAACGCCTTCAGAAATAGATTAAATAATAAATGTGTAATCACATTTTCAACAGATTCTTCATCCCATATATAATCTCATCAGAATCTGGATGATCAAGTTTTTCCACATCCTCTTGTCATTTGCTTTTCTAAATATTTTTTTCCGTTTTACCACTTTTCTTTGTCAGTGATTTGTCATCCATGCTGTTTTTTATACGCCATATCCTATCAGAATGCGGTCCTTTATAGTTCTCCACAACTTCCTATGATTTGTTGTTCTAAATAACTTTTGACGCTTTAACATACCCCTTCATGATTGTTTTGTCATCCATGCTCTCCCTCGTTTATTTGCACGACCTTTCCGGATATGGTAGATTATGGCTCTCCACAACCTCCTGTCATTTCTTGCTGTAAACAACTTTTGACGCAGTAATATTCCTCTTTGCCCTTCTTTTGTCATCCTTTTATGTACATATTCTTTCAGGACATTGGTGATCATGGCTCTCCCCAACCTGCTGTCATTTATTGTTATAAGTAACTCTTGATGTTTTAACATACCACTTTTTTTTGCCTTCTATTCGTTCAAAATCCCCATTTCACCCATGCTTCATTTGCCTTCAGTATGTCCTGCGTTGTGTTTAAATCTCCAGGCCTTCTTTCCACATCGTTTGTCGCCGAAATTTCAACCTGGTTATAAATGTCACTTTAAAGTATGCATGTTTGGCGTATCGTAGCTTTTACGATTTTGTTCACATGCACCATACATTAAGTTGGGTTCCTATTGCGGACAATTTATTGTCCTTTTTATATATAAACTAGTGGAAACCAATGGGTTTGTGCGGAAATAGGGTTGAAAGTCTGATGAAAAATTATATATATATATATATATATATATATATATATATATATATATATGTGTGTGTGTGTGTGTCTGTATATATATATATATATATATATATATATATATATATATATGTAGATAGATATATATATATATATATATGATAATAAAAAGAAAGATATAACTGGTGTTCTTATTGATATTTTTATTTTTACAAAACAATGCTCAATGTGAATTTGCAGAGCATAAATATTATAAATTAACTGATTTAAAATATTGTTTCTTCTCTACACAGGAATTACCATGTTTCAAAAACAAAAGCTTCAAATTTAATTATATAATTAAATTAAAAGCATTTGTTCTGTTTCATCTTCAAGCGAATTTTGGAATAACTTATTTTTAAATTTACTGAGTTTTAAACACGCATACAATTCATAATTTTCTGTTTCCATGGATACAGAGAAATCCAATCATTCAGACAGGGGCGGTAGCGTGTTCATTTTTATTAACTATTGTTGTATCAATTATGAGTTACGTTCAATGCATTTCGTCATTTTCCGTTAAATTTGTACTTGTATAGTTAAAGATTCTTTCTAAAAGTGGTGTTTGGGTTCGAATACGTTATATTGAACTACAATTTTAAAATATTATTTTTACTCTTATTTACTAATAGACTTTATTCCATTTTAAAACAAGTAAATGTAATAGAATTACTTAAAATATTTAAAAATTATTATAACATATCAAATATAAGTATGCATATTACCAGGTCCTATTTTTTATTTTTTATTTTTATTTTACTTTTAAATATTATTTAAGAAAAAAATTTTGACAATGTCACCAAAGAATAGCTATTTCATTTCTTTGATTCAGAATTTTTTTTTTTTTTTATAAACTTAGTAATATATAGTTTCTCATATACGCACAAAGGACATGGGTAATTTAGTGACCTACATATTCTAGATTTTCAGATCAATTTCCATTTTACTGTAGCTGATTCATTGAATCTTTTTATGCCAGAAATATTTTTGAAAGGGATGCCTGATTTCTGTATTTATTTATCCTAAATGAAGTTTGATGTTGATTGAAACTCTTTTTTCAACTCATGGCTTGTACAACCTATATAGATTTTTAAGTTTTCGACATTCTTAATAGATGAGATATCGCATTCTAATATATATATATATATATATATATATATATATATATATATATATATATATATATATTATAACGTAGTTTTATTAATCAGATAATTTTTCAGTGGATAATTTGATTTGAGAAGGCGCCCCGTTACTTATTGATTTATTAAATAGTATATTTATTTATATCTACCGGCCTGAATGCTCGAGAAATCATATTAGAGAAAAAGTTGTGCGCTTCGGCAGGATTCGAACTTTCGTTTCTCAGGGCAAAGAGAGATAGCGATTTATCAGTTTAATCGTTATTTTTAGTGGATATGAAAAATTTTAATAAGATTTCTCGAGCATTTAGACCGATCACCGACAGGTTAAAAAAAATGAATATATATTTTAATAAATAAACGGAACGCCAATTCAAATAAGTATCCACTAATAATAACGTTTAAAGTGAATATATATATCTATATTTATATATATATATATATAGAGAGAGAGAGATGAAAAGTAGACATTGTTGGCAGAAACAGAGAGCATTATACAGGCGTTTCAGGATAGTGATTTTCCAAGCGTAGCTCAGATGTGGCACAAGGCCGAAAGTATAGGGTACCCAGTGAGGATCGAACTCACTACTCAGTCGCAATTGTTCTGATCGAGACAAGCTTGCTAACCATTACACCACCTAGAGGTACCCAAAGGCGTTTCAGGATAAATGTTTGAGAAAACTCCTCAGGAACATAAAACTAATAAGTTTCTGCGGAAAAGGGTTGAAACATTTGTTGGCCACCAGGAAGCTCTTCCTGCGTGGTTTGGACACATTACAAGACACGACAGCCTGTGCAAGACCATCATGCCAAGCACCATTGAAGGTGGGTTTAAGAGAGGATGCCAGCGCAAAAACTGGTTGGACAATGTCAAACAATTGAAAACTATGACTATAACAGTACTTCTGATCGCTGCCGTTGATAGACCATTGTGGAGGAGATATAGTGTGGCTTCTGCATTTGGATTCCACCCTCTCCGATTACAAATTGAAGGGCATGATAATGATGTAGTGGAACAAAGCTCTCAATAGCTTTTGGGTGTGTGCGTTTTCTTTTCCTGATTCAGGTGTTAGGGTAAGTATAAGCATTGTTATAATGTCCGAGCGCAAGTCAGCCTTGCGCAGGGTTGAAACAACCAAAGAAAAACTTGTCTGACTTTATCGTTGGTAGATTTGAACATGGATATGTCCGTTTTTTTTTCTTGGCCAAGAAGGTAGGGTAAGTCTATATAATAATCGAGCTCAAGTCAGCCTTGTGCAGATTTGGAATGGCTAAAATATCTTATCTTCCTTTATAGTTGGAGATTGTAATCATGGTTAGCTTTGCACTGTTAGAATGATCAAAGGAAAAGTTTAATTTACTTTATAGCTTTGGTTTTGGGAGACATGCGTTAGAAAGTGGAAAGAGAGTTCAGTCGTTACTAAACCGGAAAAAAACAGCTCCGGCTAAAGGGCGTTTGACGAGATGAAGCGTGGTAATCAAATTTTCAGTTCTTTTATTTCTAGTATCATGGGAAAATGTATTTCTTTCTTCTTCTTCTTCTTCTTCTTCTTCTTCTTCTTCTTCTTCTTCTTCTTCTAATTATTATTATTATTTTATTGATTTATTTATGTCATTTTCCTACAATTTACATTTGTAGTTACACTTCTCGTCATTATTGAGTCATTATTTCTTTCCCTAAATAGTTGTTTAGTCTTGTTTTCAATACTCGAATGATAATTATTTTTCATTTTACAAATCTAAGATATATATACAAACTGTGAAAATTTTCATGGATTTGGAAAATATTGTATAAAGTGAACGTCAATTTGATACGTTCTTGACAAAAGCTCATAAAGTGTTTTTTTTTTTTTTTTTCAATAATAGTTTTGCAGACTATTATTTTTTAAAGAAGTGTATTTCTGCTTTCACTTCTTCAGATGCAAGCTGAACTAGCGTCAGAATAATAGACAGAGAAAGGTTTTTCGGAGAGTCGAGTCTTAACCGTCGAACAATGTAGATGTGTTCTGTGTCTTATCTGAATCTGCTCCCCAGCGAGGTGAGAGAGCGACCTCGCTGGATAGTTAGAGATGTATAGATCAACGTAAATAAAATAGTTAAGTTTAAAATTCCCTTTGTTATTTATTTTTAACTTCGAACAAAAATATCTAGCGATTACCGACAGACAAAAGATACTACGTTATTATTGAATCGACACCGTCGCCCAAGACCCCCCCCCATGTGGAAAATATGCAACAGACAAATTTTTTTGTTTGTTTTTTTTCACAGCTTATCAATCTTTTGTAGGTTAAAGCCGAAACATATTTTTGGGATATTTAAGAATAATTAATTTTCGTGAATAAATTAACAGGTTTTGGGGGGAAATAATTATTATTCCAAGCCGTTATTCATTAAACAATCCGCAGATTATAGCACCTGGCATTCCAAAACGGTTAACCATTTTGGTACTAACCAGGCTCATTAACTGATGTTACAACATGATATGGCCGTAAGCCTATTAATTGAAATGAAAACATTTATAAAACCAACGGCAGCTTCCTTTTGCCTTTTCTATAAATATATTCATAGTAATTGTTTTGATGAACTTTCCGCTATGATACCCAGACTTTATGAATTTAAGGTCTCATCATTTTACAGTTTAAATGGTTAGATGGAACCGCAAGTTTTATGCTAACAGTTTCTTCTATCACACTATGAATGGGGATTTTCGTACCAGCTGACGATCGACGTATATAAAATTATCTTAAGAACTCCCTCGTTAATCGATAGATGCCCAGAGAAACATTGAATATCAAACACGTTATGAATAAATTATAGATGCGTGGTCAAGTGGTTAAAACGGTCGCTTTCTGACCATGGAACCTTGGTTCGAATATCAACATTGAGGTGCCTTCTTGATGTTCTCGAAGTCAATCCCGGGAAAGACAATCCTTGCACGCGGCACCATATCACGTATTGACCAAATTCTTGTAGTAAAATTGACGCAACCGATGGTTGTGCTAGTTCAACCACAAGTCATCGTGACCAAGGCTTTGAACGTATCGACGTAAGTGAATGTGACGAACTCGACAAGAATTCGAACTCGGCTCTGCGAATTCTCAATCGGAATCGCTATTGCACCACTTGCGCGCCCTCAATTTTTAAACAGTTGTAAATGACAAAACAAAATGCTGAAACGTGCGTAGAACCCTTCCGAAAATATTTCAAGTCAGCCACACATCACAAGTCATCATGACCAAGTGTTTGAGCATATTGGCCTTGTTGATCCGGCCAGTTTATGTTCTCTCTCACCGAAACTAAAGTCTGCTGAGCATACTTGCGAGATAAACCACGGATTTGTCCTGTGGTTGAGCAGGTACCTGTAATAAAGTTTGGCTAGCCACCATGCTTCGTAAGCGAGGAGTAGCCGATCCTTTTTTTAATAAAAAAGAATTGTATTTATCAGTGGAATTTACATATTCAGAAGTATTTTTAAAAAGAACAACTGACCGTTCTTTTTATTTCCAAGCGACATTAATTCCAAAGAAAACTTATCGATAAACTAATTAAATTAAACAGTCGTAATCTGATATTCAAAAATTAATCTTTCTTAAAGCTATAAAAAAAAACAATAATTAAAAGAGGCGAAAAAGGGAAAACAACTACGGTAGTTGACAAAACGAAATTAGAAACAAATAAATAAAAGAGAACAGAATGATCTAGCCGGTTATCGCTCCTCACTTGTCAGAACTCGTTCGAGCAAAGTAAATTGTTAGGGGTCACACCTATAATAAGGGAATCATGCTGAGGATTTTTCGTTAACCTTCATATCATGTGTATTATTTAGAAATGTCGTGATTTGCAGTGACAGCATAAAACAACGAAAATAATCTAGCTGAAACATAATAAATTAAACTTAAGTATTATACAGGATGCTTTAGAAATAACTCCTACATATACCATCTAGAAATACCTTCCATATAATAGTAAGATATTAGTGGCAATAGTATCTTTATCTAGCTAATGTCTTACCATTATGTGGGAGGTGTTTCTGAGGAGGTATATGTCTGAGGTATTTCTGTCACATCCCGTGAAGTATAAAGCTTGCATCTTGTAAGGGGGGAATAAACGCGTATACTTTATATGTTGTTATAGATCTGACTGCAAATAACTCAATAATAAAACCATTCATGTGGCTATTGGGGAATATCTGTAATAAGGTAATATATGACACCAGAATCATTGATTGTTTCAGTTTGTATCAGTTTTCTAAATAAAAAGTTTTCCTTCAGTGTTAAGTTGTTTTGCGATGTTTATTTTTTATTGTTTTTTGAGAAATTGTGATCATTTAGTTCCATAAGTGTCCTTTTACCGATTGTATAAAGACATTCATTCCCGTGTAAAAACAATAATGAAAAACTTATTGTCAAATGTTAACGTGATTGAGTCGCCCTTGTGTCTTGCTTTGGGTTAATTGTGGTAAGAAAAAAATAATAATTTCCTGCAATTAATGTAGGATATATTAAACAAATACATGCAAACATTCATATACTCTAATCATTACACAGAACATGTAATAGTCATTTACTAAATCACTACACTGTAAAGGTTTTTATTATCGTAATATAGTGAAAATGATTTTAACACAGAAATTCACTGTAAATGATTTTACTACAGGAATTTATTTAAAATAATTTTATGATAGGAATATATAGTAATTGATTTTATTATCAGGCATAGTGATTAATTTTATTATAGGAATACACTTTAAGTGATTTTACTATAGTAATGCATTGTAAATTATTTTACTATAAGAATGTATTGTAAATGAGTTTACTATAAGATGGCATTGTAAATGATTTTACTCTAGGAAAGTACTGTAAATGATTTTACTATAAGAATGCGCAGCAAATGATTTTACATGAAGAATGCATTGTAAATGTTTTTACTAGAGGAATATATTGTAAATGATTTTACTATTAGAATGCATTTTGATTGATTTTACTATAGGAATACATCGTAAATAATTGCAATATAGAAATGCCCTGTTGGTGATTTTACTATAAGAATGCATTGTAAATGATTTTACTATAGAAATGAATTGCATAATCTATTAATATACTTTTCTAACCTTCGACACAAAAGTCAGGATTTTATTAACAAATGCGTCAAAACTTTTCATTTATCCCAATCCATATAAAGTAAGAGAAACGAAAAATGTATCAGTTATTTACGATAGAAATGCAATTAAATTTTTTTTAGTGTAGGAATGCATTGTAGATTATTTTAATACTATTTATATATCCTTTTATATAAAAGGTAGGATTTATTATATGTCTTAATGAACTTATAGCGTAGCATAGCAAATGCATTAATTATTTACTAAAGATATTCAATGTAAAAGGTTTTACTATAAGAATGCATTACAAAAAAATTAATGCCACTTATGTAATCCTTATTAGAAAACAAAATTTATTATAAAAATAAAGATTTCCTTCATTGCAATCATTGTGCATCCAATGGGAACGAATTCTGAATTTGGAAGAAAAAAAAATAATATTAATTCGTAATTTTCTCTAATATTTATTTTTTCAGTGGCAACTCAGATCTTTATTTTTCTAATAAATAGACCGAAATATAAAGAAAAGTTTTCCTTCCTTTTATCCATCTTCAATGTTATAATATTTAGACAAAATACGTCAATTTTGACAATTTATTTACATGAATACTTATCTGTCATCTCTTCACATTACAAACCACAATCAAAAATGATATAATAATTATTGTTGACAGAGTTTTATCTAAAAATGGAGATCACATCTTTTAGCTTTAAATGAAAGAGTAATCTCGGTTGAATGTATATATATATATATATATATATATATATATATATATATATATATATATATGCATAGCTTATGCATATGCATATATATATATAGGCATAGCTTATGCATATGTATAGCTATATATATATACATATATATGTGTTTATATATATATAAACATATATATGTGTTTATATATATATAAACATATATATGTGTTCATATATATATATATATATATATATATATATATATAAATTTGTTTGCATGAAAATAAATACAAATAAATTATTTGTGATTTGTCTTTGGCACGGAATGAAAAGTAAGAACAACACATCTAATGGAGTTGAAAAATACGTATGATTCGACAATGGCAACTATTTTAGCTGAATTACGTGTGCAAACAAAAACCAATATGTC
Organism: Acanthosepion pharaonis; assembly: GCA_903632075.3. Classification (NCBI taxonomy): domain Eukaryota; kingdom Metazoa; phylum Mollusca; class Cephalopoda; order Sepiida; family Sepiidae; genus Acanthosepion; species Acanthosepion pharaonis. Next base: position 1,528,470 of record CAHIKZ030000336.1, on the reverse strand, counting down.
ACTTTTCAGCAAAACTTTCACGACTATTTTTTCCAGTCGAACACAAATCTAAAAGAAATAAAAGGACGTGTCTCCCGTATATATTGTTCATCTTTTGTACAGTATTTACATTAATTTGTCGCCACAAACATCTGTTGTTCATTTGCCAAATGCAAAATGATCCTCCTGTAATTTCGCTTGGCACTTTTTCCAAAAGCATCCGTTCAGTTTAGAATCAAACTGAAAGCCACTTGCTTGTCTTGCTTTATTTAGTTTAATTCAACGATGTCTTTGCTGACTCAGATGTAAATAGATTATTTCAACCGTATTTTTCTAAATAAGCAAATCCAAATAAAAAAAAACAATGAATTTTCAAGAGTATCATACAGAACTTGTCTCAAATAAATATTCTTGTCAGGTTGCTTAATTACACGACATAATAAAAGAATTGTGTGTGTAGCGTAGCAGTTCAGTAAAATGAAATTGGCGAGCAGTGTTCTTGTTAATTTCCAAAATTGTTTGCAAATCATTGAATAACTATGTAACAACCTGTTTGTCTTTAGCGATTCTTTCTTCCAAGGGTCTTAGGGTTACATCACTTATGCACAAATACCCTCGGCAAAGGTATGAATCCACTTCTTCTCCGTTCCCCTAGTTATGGGTTAATTAGTAAAACTTGTAGTACTAGTAATTATTATCTGTAAAAAAATCTTAAAATCTAAAAAATATTAGCCATAGAAAGGAGTCAATCTAACAATTAATTGTTCTTACAAACCGCAGAAATTTCGAAAATTAGAAATGAAATACTAATAATTTATGTTCAATTATGAAATATATGTTCAATTATGAAATATTTCGTTTGGCATGAACAGAAATTCTGAATTTGCCTGCAACTATTTTCGGTGGTTTTCGAAAGTCTTCTGGGGAATATGGTGACAACGTTCGTTTAACACGAAATCAATTGAGCATTTATGGGAGGTGTTTTGAAAAGTCCATCTGCACGCTAGGTCTTTTACCTTCAGGCAACAGAGGACTGCAAAGTTCTTGTTTTATGTGGGCGATTATGGCTCTCCGCAAACTACAAACCCTTGTCGCTCTCAGCAATGCTTGCATCTTTTCCATTCAGCCCATCTTCCGTCCCGCCTTCCATTTACCCAATTTCGTCAGGTAAGTGATTCGCTGGATTCCCATATCGTTTTTGTCTTCATTACATCCGGTGAACATTATATTATTTAAAACTTCCTTCCTCATTATGAGTCAAAGACGTTTCAGCTGTCACTTTCCAATTTGTGTATAAGTATCTTTTTTGGTTTCTATCTTCCTTCAGACTTCTTTATCATTTACGCATTCCATCCATATTATTCTTATCATTCTTCTGTAGAGCAACATTACTGTGGCATCTCATTTTCTCTTCATCTCAGGGGAGGTACTCCAGCATACGTTGCCATATGGTAGGAATTATATTACAGAATAGTTCAGCTCTCTTTTCTATGTTTCTATTAATAATTTATGTTTCTTAATACATTGTTTAGCTTGTATAAGGCATCTTTCCTTATTCAAATGTCTCTTCGGATTACGGTGTCACATTTTTCATCCTGTATTAAGACACTTACCGTATGTAAATATTTCTACTTGATTGACATTGGCATCTCCTTAACCTTTTTTTTTACATCGGTATGCCCTATGAGGATCAGATTTTCTAACCCACCTTCCTCAATTCATTTCAGTTTTCACTTTCCAGTTTTGTGTATAAGTGTCCTTTATGTTTCGATTTTACTTAAGACTTCTTAATTGCTTATGCGCTCCGTCTATTGTAGTCTCAGCATCCTTCTGTAGAACCACATACCGGTTGCCTCCAGTTTTCTCTTTGTCTCTGCGGAGATTGTCTAAAATATTGTATGATTGATATTACATAACAGTTCAGCCCTCTTAGCTTCGAAGGAAATGTTCCCATTTCTTAGTAATTTGCTTAGCTTTTGAAATGCATCTTCTATTATTCCAATGCGCGTTAGAATTTTGGTGTTGTATTTTTTCCGCCTCTGTTAAAATATTTCCAGGTATTTAATCTTCTTTAAAGTGAGTTTGAAATTATCATTTCGTAGTTTCCATCTTGGACTTTTTCTCTTGTTGACAAACCATAAAATCTGGATAAAGGGAAAATTCATCATATCTCCTGAAGGCTTCTAACTCTTTGTGTAATGGATGCAACGTCGAGTTTCCTGCAATTTGCCTTTCTAGAGTAGGTTTTTACATTACACTATGCCATGAATTTTGGCACGTCAATTAGGTCAATATGTCTGGATATTTGAACAAATCTAAATGTTGAACTCGTTTGCTAATAAACAGTCGCTTGACAATTAAAAGATAAAAATGAATGAAAAATGCCCGTTGTTGACATTACAATGTATTCGAAATATTTCATTGTGATCTGACTTTATTTTTATTTCCTCCTCTCCTGATAAGTATTCAATTTATTTTCTTAATGTCTTTAGTTGTACAAAGACAGATAGAAAGTAAGAGATGAAAACAAGTTGCCAGTATTCAGCTATTTTGCAGCAAAACTAAAGTAATTGAGACTTAAATATTTCTCGATCAGAAATGCCCAATTGACCTCTGACACACCATTTATGCATACAAATACAAATCGATTCTTCTCCTAATAGCAGACACGAGAAAAAAAAAAGTGTCTTCACTCATTTTAATAATTTCCCGAATTTGATTACTTCCTGCATAATGATTGCTAATATAATGTTGTTTTTATTACGCTTTAAGCTGGCAGGCAACGTTTTTTTAAACCAAATTTCTGGAAGTAAGTAAAAGTGATAAACATTAAAATTAGCAAACACCAAATATTACATTTAATCATATAAGAATTTCTTTCTTGTTATTTTTTACTTCTGGTCTTGAAGGGAGGTAATTACGAGAACATTTTCCAAGTATCGTGAGAAGAACTGACATGGTCTCCAATGATGCCATTTCCGATATCGCGATTTCTTCTCAGTTCTTACTTAGTTTGATTGAATTTAATCTATTTCTTGTAAAACAAAAAATAAGTATTAGTCGTAACGTAACTCATAGGAGTCGATACCAGCTAAACATACGTTTGAAACTTTGAAATAAATATTTGACTTGAATGTAAATTAGATGACAGAACGTTTTCCTGACTGTTAACAGGGAAGAAAAACAAAGAAAAAGTGTTTAAATTCTATGATAATATTATTTCGAAGAGCAAATAAAAGTAATGAATTTAAAGTAAAGGAATTGCCACCAAAAAGCTTTAAGATTTATTAAATTAATACCTCAATGTTTTCATGCATCCTAATATATACAGTAGGTCAGCTAATATTGCATATGGGCATTGTGTATTTAGAAATGATTAAAATTGTCCATAGGAATGCATTGCTTTTTAGATGTTTTACTATAGGAATGCTTTTACTAACCAAATGATTTTACTATTTTAGAAATGATTTTAAATATATTGCAAATGATTTTACTATAGGAATGCATTGCAAATGGTTTTACTATAGGAATGCATTGCAAATGATTTTACTATAGGAATGCATTGCAAATGATTTTACTAAAGGAATGCATTGCAAATGATTTTACTAAAGGAATGCATTGCAAATGATTTTACTATAGGAATGCATTGCAAATGATTTTACTAATGGAATTCATTGCAAATGATTTTACTATAGGAATGCAAATGATTTTACTAATGCATTGAATGGTTTTACATTGCATTGCAAATGATTTTACTATAGGAATGCTTGCAAATGATTTTTTACTATAGGAATGGAAAAAGAAATGCATTTTACTAAAGCAAAATGGTTTTTACTAAAGGAATAGGAATATAGCATTGCAAATGGTTTTTACTAAAGAAATGATTTTACTATAGGAATGCATTGGGTTTTACTATAGGAGTAAATGGATACTATAGGAATGCATTGCAAATGGTTTTACTAAAGAAATGCACGGTGGAGTAATGGATAGCGGTTCGAATTGACGAATAGGAGAGCTGAATTCCAGTGGAATCTATTATATTCACTTATGTGTTAATACCCTTGGGAACGATATTAATCCTTTTCTTCTCCCCACCCACCCCCAGCTATGGATAAAGAATAAGACAGACCGGGTTCTGTAGCTTTTAATGGCAACTGGTCTCCCGCAGAAATAAATGGCAGCTCTAACCCGCTCTCTTCAAAAGTTTGCTGACACCTGCTCCTGGGAAAAGTGTAGGTTTTGTCGAGAAGAAAAATTTGCTATACTAAATTTGAGCAGAGATAACAGAATATTTATTTAAAAAACACCGTTAATTAACAGATGTAGACACAATATAAAATAACTATTGTGTCACCTGCCACATTATTAGCGTATTGGATTATCTGAGTTCTATCGACGCCTTTTAGTGGTTCATCCCACCCACAGGGTTTTTCCTTTTCTTTTACCCATATGAGGGGATTTTTATCCACGGATGTTTTAAATGAAATTACTTTGTTCTATTTTTTCCCGTGATGCTTTAAGGTATGTGATTTCAGATCATGTGTTATATAAAAGGGGTCACCACTTCATTCATTTGCGTTCAAGTCGTTGGAGGATCGCGTGAGTGTGAAACTCTGGTTAAGACAAGAGCCATTTTTTCATAGCAATTAACATCGTCAAGTGTTTTTGCTCTGTCTTGGCATAGAGCATTTTAATTTACTGATTATGTAGTTGTTTGCCTTTAGGTCTTTTTCTTTTTCTTATTGATGTCTTTTCTTTGTGAAATTTTATGTTTCATTTAGATGACATGTGGGAGCACTAGACCCCAAAAATCTTTACCCATTAATGCCAGCAAAGAATTAATGATTCTCGCACTGTGCTCATTAACGACCAGTGGTTTTGAAACCCCTTCTCAAAAAAACTATTCAACAACAAACACAATAAAGGGATATAAGAGTAAAGAAACAGTTGGGAATTTCCCCCAAAATTATCGTGTTTTCTCATGTCAACTAAATAAAAAAAAAAACATAAAAATATGCAGACATGTTAGCTTTTAACCGTTGTATTTTAGAAATGATTAAATATATCTTACTGGAATTTCCCGTGGTTTTTATAAAACTATTGGACTCTATTCTGAACTCTAAGAATGTATTTAGGTCTAAGTTGATGAGCCCTCTGGCTGTTTTTAACCTCCTCATCCAGTTTTTTCTTTTATATTGTTACCTCTTTTTTAAACATATTCGCCGTTCTCTTGATGGTTATTGCATGGATTTTCGAGATGAAAGCCAGAGTATGAATATTGGTACCATTGGCCTGAATGGTCGTTTTCCTCTCATCATTGCTCATTTGGAAAGATAGATATTCTGACACAAACTATTTTTAAAAATTCCCTTTCTAAATAAAATAAAGCTTTTTCAGTGATTTTTACGACAAATGGTGTCAAGATAGCTAAAGGTCTCATCTAAAAACTTGGAAAAAAGAAAGTCAGTTACTATTTTTTTAGATATGAAATATGTGGCATGTAAAATGGTACCGTTACACAATATGGACAGTTTTTCTGTTAGACCGCTATTTGTGTGTCAACTATTTGCCACATAGCTGGGACCCTAAGAGGTGTTTACTATCTGTGCGGCCCTATGTAAAAAAAACAAAACATATCTACCTGTGCGCGATATGAATATCCTGCTATTGTTAAACGGAACACATCTCTACTACGACACACATTAAACGTTGGAGGCAGACTGGCTACAAATGTTCAGGAATGACAAATGTAATCTAGTCTAAATAGTAAAACACCGCCATCTATCATAAACTTACTTTAAACTGAATGAATCAAAAACAAAGGATTTGTGGACATGTTTATTTGGACTTTTGTCTTTGTTTTGGCGTAGGGGACGCGGTCCCAACGTTTTAAAAGCATATTTGACAAAACACTATATATATATATATATATATATATATATATATATATATATATATATATATATATATACTAGCAGCATGGGCAGGCGT